>CALSCE010010855.1:10078528-10106328 GCA_943593645.1 Bovichtus variegatus | reverse complement strand
TGTGTGTGTGTGTGTGTGTGTGTGTGTGTGTGTGTGTGTGTGTGTGTGCATTTGTGCACTCTCCAGTTTTGTCCACAAGCACAGAGCGTTAACTGTGCATCAAACATCTCCAAGAAAGAACCAGAAAAGACAGAAGAGAGTAAAGTGGACAGGCAGCGACAGTCAGTGACACCTATCGGTGCCAAACCTGCACCGTCTGTTTGAAGTGACGCTGTAAGGCTGGAACCATTTCCTAAGACACGTGCATTCATGAGGATAATGGCCTGGAATTCATGCGTTACACCTGGACGCCTTACAGGTTATTAACTGTTTAAAAACTGGCCCAAAAAGTTTTCACCTCCACAGCAGCTGACTGCAAAGATCTCAAGCCATCTGACTGTAAGAGTGAGAATCATCCTCCTGCAATAAAGGTGGATCAGCTGAAATGGTAAACCTGACCTGAGGCTAGATGTGAGTGATGAGGAGCAGTGCAGAAAAATGTGACGTAAATGTCTAAATGAGGATTAGTGAGGCTTTATCTACAGTAACATGCATGTGAGGGGAGGGGGGGCTGCAAGACAGAGACGTTTAAAGGGCGTGTTAAAAACACAAAGTTAGGCTATTGAAATACCCAACAGGGTACAGTCGCCTTTGAAACATTGCAAAGAAGGGATATTAGACCTGTAAAAGGACATTTAGGCTCTATTAAATCCTAAATAAGTAGGGACAATCCTCACTTGAATGCCAGCCAAACAGGGAATAATGTCTTGTTTTTTTTTTTTTTTGCAAGTGGGCTTTTCTTTAACTTCAGAGAGAGGGAATGGAGATGAAAACAAACAACAATGTACAATACATGTCAGTCACTCCAACGCATTCTTCCAGCTCTGTTCTCACGTAAAACGTTTGGGCAATTATAGCAGGATTTACACATTTAAAACTCCCTTGTCTGGGTGGGAACATGTACCGTGGAGGTCTGGTGCTTTGGCGAGGTGGCCGTCTGCCCCTTCAGGTCCAAAGGAGAAGATTATTCTTGTTTTTGACGGCTCGTTCAGTGCTTAATTGTTTGACTGGTGCTGTGAATTTTGTAGGTGCGACTCATTACATTCATCACAGCCATCCTATGGTACTGAACAAATGGCTGGCATGGCACTTGCAGCACTGTTCATGTCAACTGAGTCAGCAAACTCTCAGTCAGTTAATTCAAGCAGCCAAGAAAAAAAGAAATGATGATGTGGGGGCGGAAAGACAATATTTCTCCAAAGATTTACAAAAATTCAAAGTCTGATTATCTACAGTTAAAAGCGCTAAAGGAGGCATATATATATAGCATGAGGTGAGTGGGTGAAAGTGGTTCAGTATTCAAGTCATAGTTGCTCATGTGCTTTCTCTTCGTCTCCATCCTCATCTAGTGGGTGCGGTGAGCAGCTTTGGCTGAGGCTCCTTGTCAGGTGGAGCCATCTGGTGGCCTCCGCCTGTATCCGCTCTGGAAACACATTCACTTCAGGAAAAGGAGGAGAGGGTGCAGATTTGAGATGGAAGGGTAAAAAAAAAAAATAATAATAAAAAAATCATCCCGGACAGAAATGATTGATGACATTAAGGTCGGGCTGCTCGAAGTGAGGACTCAGCCGCAGGAAGACGTACTGTAAAGGGCTTCATGTCTGAGGTGGAACAGCCGGAGACTGCTCAGCTCACTGTCATTCCAAGTTGCCGCTCTCAGAGATGTTGAGCGTGTTAGCGGAGGGGAAGAGGTCTCTTTGGTCCGTGGGGCTGTGGTAGTCAGATGTCAGTTCGGGATCCAGGAGGGAGGACAGGGTGAAGTGGGAGGAGCCTTTCTTTAGGCACTGGGAGTAGAAGCTGAGCAGGAGGTCCAGCTTGTTCTCTATAGACTGTACCTAAACAAACACACACATAACACGTGTCAAGCTTCTGCTTTCATAAATATCCTCAGGGGTTTACTACACTATATATTTATTTACACTACCTGTATTTATAATTACACTACTTGTATTTACATTTTTCTAATATTGAACTACATGTTTGTTATTACCTCCGCCAAGGAGGTAATGTTTTCGGCTCGGTTTGAGTGTTTGTCTCTCTGTCAGCAGGATTAGGGAATAAATACTGGCTGGATTTTCAAGAAACTGGAATGGTGTAGAAGGAAAAACCTTTAACATTTTTGAACGAATACATATCACGGGGCTGATAGATGAATTACGTTTCACTTTTTTTAACATTGACATGTAACAACAGTACACTAACAATGGAGCAGCATGTTATTTGTTAGCATTCAGAAACAACACACTGTATCTCGTGAGTCTGGAGCCAGTAGCTGTTAAATCTTCTTGTGAGCTGCAGAAACTAAAGGCTGATAAAAGAAAGCTCACTGTGTTAGTTGAGCAGGGACTTCAGCTCTTAAATGCTGAATTACATCATGTCCTGCTCCGAGTTTATTCCTGTACATTTTATGGCAGCTTACTTTTTTTTTTTTTTTTTTTTTTTTTTTAGATCTACCAGATTGAATAAAAGCAATTTATTGGGATTTTGCAACTGATTCACGTGTTTATACAGAGAACACAGTTACATAAATTCCATATAAATGAAACTCTTCCTCTGTTACCTGCTTCTCCACCTTGACAACACGTCCCATCATGCTTAGCTCATCCAGTGGGTCCAGTTCTGGCGGTGTTTTCTCTCCCTTTTCAGGGCGCGCTTTCTTATCGGACTGAACGGCTCCTCGCCCAATTATCTGGTCCACCCTTTTACACAAAAACAAGAGATTACCATAAATATGATGAAGACTTAGATTTAGAGGGCAATGTATTTTTTTTATTAAAGGAATATTTTGACATTTTAGAGAATACGCTAAATCTTTTTTTTGCAAGACTTAGTTAAGAACATCGATTCCACTCTTGTGTCTGTATTGTAAATACAGAGCTATGCTGCTGACTGTAGATTCATATTTACCGTATACACATGAAAGGTGTATTGATCTTCAAATCTAACTCTCGGCAAGAAAGCGAATAAGTGTATTTTCCAAAATGTCAAACCTTCCTTAAAGTTCAAAGGCACACAAGACGGTGAGCTCAAACTATTGTTATTTTTTTTTAATGAAAAGCAAACACAGAATTGGAGATTTCCTTTTTTTCTATGTGAGAAACGTACCTCGTCTGCAGGCTCTTGATACGGCCCAGCATATCCAGGTGTCCAGCAGAGTACTGCTCTATGACGTCCTTCACATCATACGGACGCAGCGTCTCCTTAAACTTCCTCTTGGCCACGAGGAACTTCAAGATCCTACACAAACACACCACTCCTCTGAGCACCTTTAAAGAACCTCACACTGCGCACACACACACACACACACATATGGACGTACAGTAAACCTGCAGGGGCAGGAGAACTATCAAACGATGCAGGAGACCCTGTGGCTGTGGAGTGGTCGTCCACCAGTCGAAGGGTCGGTGGTTATCTCTGACGAGCATGTGGCACCTTGTATGGTAGCCTCTGACTCTGTGTGAATGTGTGTGAATGCTGGCGTGTTGTAAAGCGCTTTGAGTGATCGCTAAGATTGGAAAAGCGCTCTATAAATGCAGTCCATTTACCCTGAGAATAACAAGATTAATTACAGTCAGAGTGACCTTATCATTCACTAACAGCCCCATAAAGAGAGCAGAGTCACCCCCACTATTTAACCGTGTGGATATATTGTGATGATGACAACATCTCCCGGAGACATTTGCTTATCAGTACTTGCTGTTTCAGCAATTAGCACAAATCCTCACAACACACACACACACCTCTATCAGAGTTTCCCCCTGTTCCTGCTCTTTTGTCAATTTGACAGCCATGTTGGTGGATCACAGCTGCTCCCACTCACAGTGCACACATCAACACCCACATCCCAATGTGGGGGAATCACAGCGAGGAATGTTGACCCAGCCCTGCGAGCACATCGCTGAAGTCGGTCTGGTAGGGCGTCATGCTGGAGGGAGTGGAGGATGTGCAAGAGATAATTGGGAGGGAGTTAAGGAAATTTAAGTGTGTGTGTGTGTGTGTGTGCCTGGCTTTCTGTGTTGGGTGGGTCATTGAATTTCCTTCTTATCACTTACGCGATAGGCCGCTCGGAGATGCTGGCTCCGCAGAAGGACCGGAAACACCAAATGTAAGCGAGACAAAATGCACACACTCAAGCTGTCATCTCACCCTGTGATGGATTGCGCCACAAGTCAAACTGGGTGAGAGGGAGGAGTGAGAAAGAGCGTGAGGGCAAGGAAGGAGGTTTTTGTTTTTTTTAAACAAGGAATCCCTATCTCACACACACAGATGACTAAGTCCACTATAATACTCCAACTTGCCTTCGCAGGAGGAAGAAAAGAAATCACATCAAAGGTCTGGGAAGCAGAAGATCAGAAACACTCAGCTGTTCTGAGAGAAACGTCACGCACACACATATCTGTGTACGTAACCAAACACACGCGACAAAAAAATAACGGCACAAATGCATACACCTACACACACTCACGGTCAGAGCGAACACAACTACACACATGTGGGCTTAGCAGGAGCAAGTGAAATCTGAACTTCAGAGAGGGGTCAGCTTCTGAAAAAAACGCTGTAGCCTTTGTTGAGGTCTGCAGCGCTTGCACTTATAGCAGCCACATACAGCGCACAGTTTTGTGTAGTGACCGGTGCTGCAACAAAGAGGAAGAGAAGGTGTGAGGGAAGGAGAAGAGGGGCGAGGGGAGGAGGAGTGGTGGTCTACAGCTGCTGCCATAGCAGCTGTCAGCGCACTCTTCCCCCTCGCGCAGCACTGCTTCTTGATGACTCCTGGGTTTTGGGTGTTTTTGCAGGCGGTCTTTCTCATTTTGCAGGTGGATGCAATTTTTTTTCGCCAGGGTTGGTCTCAGGTGTGGGAAAAAAGTAAAGCTGGGGGGGGGGGCTGATTTGGATCCTCCATAGGTTTCTTCGAAATGCTGACTCTCTTTCTTAGTCGATAAAATGGCTTTTATAATAATATGTCAGGTTTGAGTTTGGCCCCCTCTCCCCCCAGAAAACGTTCTCCTACGGTGCAACATTTACTTGCAGTGGTACAGTACGGCTGGCACGGCTCACTGAAAGATATTATACCATCCTAATGTTAGGAAGTTGAGACGTAACAAAACAGCGATGATTGGAGGAAGTGTCATCTGTGCCTCAAAATGCTTGCATAGCTAGTGCGAATAGTTTTGCAATTCAGCAAAGGTGAATCCATGATCGTCAAGGTTTAATCTGAGACTTAAAAATGACTGTTATGCTGACACAAATCCTAGGTGGGGCCAAGTAGGGTGAGCCACTGCAGGGGCAAGTCTGACTCTTTGCCAGATAAGACTACCTACCTGCTAAGTGAACAAAATCTAGCGCACAAACTACATTATGTGTATTCAATCACTCTTACAAAAAGAGTAGTATAGTGTAAGAAATATAGTGCGTAAACATTAAATGAGTTATTACAGCTGAAATGCTAGAAAAACTGATGACGATGACCGAAGATCAAATTTCGCATGTCCGAACTATTTATTTAATAAAGTAGGAGCTTCATCCAAGACTGCAAACGTGCAGAAATGCTGTGTTTTGTGCAGTATTGGATTTGTGCGTGAGGGGACTCACAGCAGAGAGAGCACAGAGAGATATCAGGCCTTGTCTTCTTCTTCATCTTCTTCTTCTTCTTCTTCTGCCTTTTCCCTCCGTACACAAACAGAACACTGAACGCATTTATCCGAGCAGCCAGGCACTGATAAACCACATGTGCCTCTTTAAAGTGAAGCCTCAGCACTAAGGCCTGCTGCGAAATTCTGTGTTTTCTAAACATCAATCATGAAACTCTGCGAGGCTTCTGCATGTGTGTGTGTGTGTGTGTGTGTTAACACAGTGAAGCACCTGCTGATTACACACCTGCACTATCTATAGGAACTCCCTCTCTTCTATTGTCTACAGCACAGAGCAGCTGAGGTCAGAGGTATCTGCTGAGTCAAATGCAAACCTGAGGAGGAGCCATATAATACCATATCAGTGGCATAATGACATCGAACAAATATATCCTGCCGCATCCCAAGACCAGAAAATATCTACCGGCTGTGTATCTACAAAAGAAGAAACCTTCCATTTAAAGGGATAGTTTAATGGCGGCCTGCACGCCCCCAGTTTGGACATGGGGGTTAATCGGTTAGTTTGTTTGAGTTATTGTGTAACTTTTGTGATTCCAAACCAGGTTCAAACAGCTGAGTGCTTATATTTTTTTATTTATAAATTATTACAACAAACATAACCAGGATGGATCGATAAAAAACTGCAGGAAAGATTATGACAAATCTACACTCATCTTCAACAACAAGCAGAATCAAAGACAACACTCTTGATAAAGTGATTATACGGGATCTTAAATACTAGGCCAACAGGATGCAGGATTCCCAGAGTGCATATGAAATTGCACAGATAGCGTCACGCTACCACAAGAAAAGCTGTGAAGGAACACAGCTCACATCAGGGATCCCAAAGAGAGTCGAATGCGCTCTCATCAAACCTCTCTGGAGACGAGCGTGGCCCCTACACCAGATGTTTGCTAGCAATTGTAGTTTTTTTTTCTGCCACCATCAGTGAAAAACTCTACGCTGTTACTCTGTGAGTGTGTGTGTCTGTGAGTGTGTGTGTGTGTGTAGGGGGGACGTTGCATTCACAATATTGTTGTTGGTAACCCTATGGGATATCTGCACGTTTCAGAACAGAAGGTTATGTATTTTTGCATTTTGCACATGAGTAATTACTAATTATTATAATTATGGTATAGATTTGCCAGCAGTGCATTTCTTCACACACTGTCCATGATTTATGAGAACCTAGTCTACATGTGCAGAGTTTTTGCTTTTCTTCATGACTGTAATCTGAAGAAGGCCGTATCCAATTATTCAAAGTGTCTGTGAAAGAACATCCATCCCTCGCATACCACGCTGACATCACATCAAAGCTTATAGTTGATGCATTACAGGAAGAGATGCCACAATCAACGTCAACATCAGCAATGCGCTTAATCAATTGCTATTCAATTGTCCTTGTCTAAACTGTACAATATTGTTTGTCTCTGCACAGCGTACTGTGATCCTCCATCTGTACGCCGTTTGTGTGTGTGTGTACTCTCGAATTGGCCACATGATCGGCCTGAATGAGTGACAAGGTCAAGCGAGATAAGTAACCCTGCCTGCAGGAGGGCTCAGTTACCTCTCCTAAGTGGACATTTCTACTCCGTCAGCTGAATCTGCGCACGCCAGCGCCTAAATGCAGCATGTTCACGTACTAATGCAGGCTGTCAAATACCATGAAATGTGCCCATGTCTGAATACACATGCCTGGGTTGTTTTTCTGACCAAAGTGGCCTTATTCTATCAAAGAGCAGGGGCACAGCAGCCTCAGCTTGCACCTTAAGGAGCCCTGTCCGTATACCTGGAAACACAATCTTTTACTGCCCAAAAAGTCCTCGGCTGAAGGTTTTCATATTTGAATTTAGTTTTACTGGTACAATACTCTCAATTATTTGGTCGAGCACATTTCGAGTTGTGATAACTTGTTATATTTAACTCAACCTGTATTAGCCATTCATAGCACTTATCTGAAGCATGTAAGGTCCAAATATATATAAACTACAATTATAACTAGTTCTTCTTTCTCTTGTGTTTATGACTTAAGAACAGGTGAAAAAAAAGCTTTTTCCAGGATAATCTTTCTAAATTCCTTCCATTAAAACATTCATGTGTAAAACAGGTGTAAAATCATAACAACAGCTGAAATAAAAGTGTAATTCTTTTACCTTTTCCCAAAGAACCTTTTCATTTAGGGTCCCTATGACGGCTAGTATTACCTTGGAAAATAGCGACATGGCGCCTATTTTGGCGGGAGGAGAGCGGGCAGCAGCTCCAGCGGACAGACCTTCAGTTAGTGGCTGTAGCAACTAAAATTCAGGCAGCGCAATATTGTTTTGCTGTTTTTGCTAAAAGGAATTAAGTTGCTTTTAACTTGATGGGAACATTGCAGTGTTGAAGCCACCATATGTGAACAGCTTTGCTACAAAAAGAAAAATAACTCCTCTGTAGGTATAATTAGTAATCCTGCTGATGGCAGGACTCACCTGACAGCTCGTATGAGTGTCTTCACTGCTGGGATTACATCCTCCATGGCCACGTCACAATATGGTTTGTCTTCCACACTGTCCTCCCCGACCCCCTCCACTGAGCCAAGACAGAGGGAGAAACAATAACATGTTGAACATCTTTGTGAGCGTGAAGTGAAAAGTGTTTGGATATGTGTGTGTTGCCTACCATCAGCAGGCGGACGTGGTTTGAGGCGAAGCGAAGTGCGAAAGCGCGTGCGGTCGTTAAAGCTCCAGCTCTTCTGGACCTTCCCCGGGCTGGTGGCTTCAGGGACGTTCTCCTGGCTGGGAGAGCGGCGGACACTGGAGCCCGGTGGCAGCGGTGACGCCTTGTTCCTAATGCTTTGGGACGATCGGGAATTATTCATCCTGATCCGATCCCGGAAGCCCATTTTACTGCTGAAAGTGAAGATAAACTATTCAAACATCCGTAGGCACAGTATTCTTTTTGGATCATAACAGGGTTTTTCTCAATGATCACAAAGTCCATGCCTTTGACCTTAATGAAAATCTAAACTGTGTTATCCTGGGAGTTTAGGAGAGCAGCAGAACGGCAGCCTGAGCTTGTTAGAAAAGAGTTAGTTAGTAAAAGTGAAGTAACACAACAAAATATGGCCTCGGACTTTCACAACAATCATCAGTAAGACTCACCAACAAACAGACAAAACAGGGCCACAAACAGACATTTACATTTTGTCTCAACAAAGGACAGACTAGCTGACTCAATATTGCTAAAAACTGATTCTGCCCTGAGGATTTGCTTATTTAATGTGCCTATCATAGCACCTGATTCAGCAAAATAAGACTGAAACCTGATTCAAGACTTGCAGTAGTGCTGGGCTGGCGGAAAATGTTCCATCTAGCATCAGAATAAAGACACGCTTCCTTAATCCCATCACAGAGTGAATAAGCAAAATAATCGGCTTCAAAGCGCAGCCGTACAGAAGGTCTCTCATTAAATACTCTATACTCACGACAACTCACGGCAGGCCGCTATGTGAGGTCATCTATTTACAGGAGAAAAGCTATTTGGTGGCCATCCTCTCCAACAGATGGACTGCTAACCTAACCCTGCTGTTATAGCACTCCTTCTCTGTTGCCACTTACATGTTACGCACTGTCCCGGATCCATAAGGCAATGCATAACATCATGCATCACAGAGC
Organism: Bovichtus variegatus; assembly: GCA_943593645.1. Classification (NCBI taxonomy): domain Eukaryota; kingdom Metazoa; phylum Chordata; class Actinopteri; order Perciformes; family Bovichtidae; genus Bovichtus; species Bovichtus variegatus. The sequence goes on along the minus strand of CALSCE010010855.1, from coordinate 10,097,006 downwards.
AATTCCAGCCCAGTCGTTCACTCCCACATCTTTACGATGATATACTCTTTGTCGTGCGTGTGTTATAGATGGCCATTTAAATTAAAATTTAAATAGTTCTGGGAGGTTAGTGGAAACGGCATTTCATACAAACAAGCTGAAATGCTTCGTGGAGATTGGAGGAAATGGGAAAGATACAGTGAAAGAGCTTTGCATGCTGTTGGGAGAGCAAGTAAAGGATTTGGATGCATTCAGGACCATAAACTTCACTGAATCTTTCCAAAACATTGAAAGAATATCGCATGCAAACAGAAACATTTTAGCACTTAAAAACCTTTTAAAAATGCAGCACAAACATGCTGATTTTGTTGAAAGGTTACATGACTAATCTGAAATAGGTAAGCATGCTAAATCATTTAAACCTTCTCTCCAAGAAGACACTATAAATGAATTGAAAACATAAAGCAAGTCAAGAGCGGGGCAATTCTTTTGACTTCAACACCAATTTGGGAAAAAGTTGTTTTCTGATGTAAGCAAACTATTGTCATATAAACCATGTCCAGAACTTATGTTGTGTTTTCAACACATGGTTTATTGTGACTTTCAAGCCAAAGCAAGCAAAATCAGCCCTGGTTTCTCCAACAGGAAGGACCGAGCTGGAGAAACATCCTTTCAGGAAAGAGGAGCACAACATTTCTTCATAGCCAATGACTCACTCAAGCATTTGTGGACCAGAATATAGTGCCTGTTTAAAGTGTTTACTACCAGATTATGGTGGAAAACATAACATTTAGCAAGCTACTGCACCAATCCACAAATGTTTGAGTGTTTCAGGCAATGTGTGCGCGTTAAGATGAGTAAGAGTGGTGTTATTGATTTTAGCGTGCCCCGTGCACAGGCTTGTTGCCGCGGATACCTCTGCTTGCGGCCATGAATCCGGAAGAGACCCCGTTTTTTAGAAAGCAGTTGACTGAGGAGACACACAAGGCAGAGGGAGAGATGGTGAGGGGAGGAGAGGAGGAGAGGAGGAGAAGAAGGGAGGGAGGGGGGTTGAGGGAGGACAAGAAGTTCTGGGACACAACCTGGGTACATGGTTAACCCGATTGGATAAAAGGAAAAACCAGGGAGAGATTTTGAGATGGAGGGGTGAGGTGTGAGATCTCAATATTCCAAATAGCCCCTCCTGATCATGCTGCCTTACCTAAAACTGGAAAATTGACTTCTGAGAGGCAGTTTGGATTATGGAGACACCGTTAGTGAGAAGTGAGGAGGTTTGAACCAGTAGGTGGGGAAGGATCATGCAAAGGCAGTGGGGTAGGGTTTCACCTGAGTATATTCATCAAGACAGCCCATTACATCATGGTGTGACAGCAGCTCCTCAAATCCAAGACATTACTACCAGCAAAACTTGAATTATTCAGGTGCTTCTCCCGTCTAATGCATGCATAGATCCAATACATATATTTGACATAATCAGCCCTTTGCTACCTTGGCTTTATTTAAATTAAAGACTTTCTGAATCTAATGCAGCAAATTCGCCCTAACTATGAATCCCCTTTAACCCACAAGCACAGCTCATGACTTGAAGAACAAACCTGCATGGAACTTCTGCCTTCCTGAGAACAGATGAAGGATGGAGGATGGAAAAGATACGATGGACATAAAGGGAAAGAAAGAGGAAGACAGGAAGAGGCAACCAGTGAGTGAACAGCGGGAGGCGGTGGTGATGTCAAGAGTATGAGCTAAGCAGACAAAGATGCAGAGAAGCTCAGGGGGGCCTGCAACACAGTGGTCTCAGATCAGCATTAGTGAAACATCGTTAGATACACAACACATCCATGCAGAAAGCTCCGGAAGCAGTCTTTGTACACCTGTTGAATGTATTCTTCTGTAAGTCCCTGTTGCTACTGTTTTTAACTGTGTCTGTGTGTGAGCATGAGTGTAGGCAGACGGCCACCGGTCTGGATGTACTGTGAGGCTGCGAGAGGTGGCGGGGTGCGTACCTGTCCCCTGACAGGTAGGGGGGGCTGTAGGGCCGCAGCCCAGACAGCAGCGTGTGGTAGGAGTTGTGGAGAACCTTCTTGGTCTTACGCTGTCGCTGGAGGTGACTGAACAGTAGCGTCAGTTCTCTGACACCCCCACGTGCACAAATGAACAAAAAAAAAAAAAAAAAAACACATGACAAATGAACAAAAAAAACAACAAAATATGGAAAAACTCACAAAAAGGCCAAACCAATGGTCCAAACACTCAAAAGAAGAGGGATACTTGAGAATAATAACATGAAATGTGAAAATATTTAGAGGCACAATGAGTAGGATTTGTCGGTGGCGGTTTGTAAACACAACATTCAAAGTTGGCTCCGCCTCCTCAGCTCAGCGAGGACTACAGTGCTCGCCAGCAGGTGAAAGCCATCCGCAGATTTTGGAAGAAGCTTTGTCCGATTGGCGTTTCGCTTGCCAATATTTGCATTTTTTTGGAGCCGTGTCCTCCATTTTCGTAGCTTCCTCTTGGAATGCGTGCTTACGATCTAGCACCTGGTCGCTACGTTTTTAAAGGTTGACGCTCAGAAACGTCTTGAACTCGGCAAAAATGAAAAGAAAAGATAAATTACAGGCAGAGGGCAGCAGAGTCTCTGCAGTTACACAGCCACACACTTCTAGTGGTCAAAAGTGATCATTGAGAGTGATTATTTTATACATTGTTTTGTTTTTGTAGGAAAATCCTACTTATTGTGCCTTTAAAATATTGCAATATGAAAGTTTTGACTCGATGTAAAAGAGATGTTTCTATTTAAGTTTCTCATGTTCCCTTCCTTTTAAGCAAATAAAAATTAGTGAAATTAATACATAAACGCAAATTATAAGAAACCACTGCGTAGAACAAAAGTAATAAAAATGTATTGAATAGTGGTGGCAGAAGCATTTGTAAGCGCTGAGCCTAACATTTTTTTTTTTAATAATAATTTAAAAAAGACAGGAAACAATATTCCTTTTCACTTAAACCACCATTGCACACATTTAGCTGAATGTTCTTTATGGACAAAAGGCTGCATTTCTGGTATGTGCTGTGTCTTTTCATAACTATATAAATGTAGGCGCAGGGACAAAACAACACTAATTGATTGCACATAATTCACTGTTTTGTGATGTAACTCTCAAGTCTCTGTCGGCATTTATGACAAATCTTCAAACAAATGACCAAAGACAACCACAGATTTCTGATGGTTGAATCCACTCAGCGCTGAGCATGTACACTAATGGGAGCGCTTACCTGAACGAAGGCAACATGCTGTCATAGAAGTACCATGTAGCTGTCAGATACGAGTGTTTGGCATCTGTAGAGTAGAGACGCCACGCGGCCTGAAGAAAGACAAAAAACACACAGAAACACAAAGTGAAAGTTAACTCCATACTCTCCACTTCTGTTTGAATTCATTAAACGCCATATTGAAAGACTCTCATTGTGGCTATTACCTGTATGAGGTTGGCTGCAGGCATCCGCCTCTTCTCAAAGTGCTTCTGCCGGTGCTGCTCTTGAACCTTCAAGGCAAAGCCTGAACCCAGAATTCCCTGAGGGTCAGAGGTCAAATCAAAGTCAGGAGAGCAACTGTGACCAGGGTGAGAGGAGCCACTAACAGGGGTTTGAGTAAATATATAGATTTAAATATATAGGAGACTTACAGCAGGAAGGGCAAAGAAGGAGACTCCCAGAAGAGCGAAGCCGGCAGCGAGGAGCCGTCCTTGCCAGGTACGAGGGGTCTTGTCACCGTAGCCAATAGTGGTTAGAGTAATCTGGGCGGGTGAAAAGATATACATGATCTCACACGCACTTATGTGTGATAGTCATATGATAGGTCTGTGTGTATTTTGTATGAAACTACAACTGATTTACACCTTTCACAGGTTTTGTCCAGGGGTTGTCAATTTCTAAAATCATGTCACTGTAAATGTATGTTAGCTGATCTTGACTATAATCCTACTCATGGACTGTGACTCATTGATGATTTTCATATCAATCTGAAGTTTATACAACGAGAAAAAGTTAGTTTTTTTTCTACCCAAAAAAAAAAAAGAAGTTTAGTGCAGCTTTTTTCTGCAAACTGAGACTCCTCAACTCATCCTCCACGATTAAAAAATATATAATTAGTTTTCTTATGTAGCATAAAGGGACTGAAACTGCATTTCATTGTGCAACCCTGTGTTGTACAATGACAACACATTAACCTTGAACCTTAAAGGGTTTCTCTTTCTGTTTCTCTACTACTACTGTCAAATAAAGGAATAAATGCCTAAAAAAGAAACTTAAAAAAGAAAAGAAAAGAATCTTAAAATTCTAGATAACTGCTAATATTTCTATGCAATCTCTTTGGATAAATATTAATAGAAAGTGCATCTGGAAAGCGCCACATCGAGACTGAACACTGTCACAGTTCTCTACTGTTGACGCCTGGCAATCCCTCCCAATGGAAATCATAATCAAAGGACTATAATATACGTTTGATCTACATTGTTATTGCTTGGTTGTACTATGCCCAGATTCTTGTGTTTATTAAATACCTCCTTATGTTTGTATTGTCTGTCGCCCTTTTGTTTCATATCCGTCTCTTTTTGTTAATAAGACAATTTTGACGACAAAACTTAAATATCATTTCTTTAGCCACAGAGATCCTGTGTGTATTGTGTAATACTCACAGTCCCCCACCAGAGGGAGTCTGCATAGGTGTTGAAGTCTGAGTTGATGTCTTTCTCTGCCAGGTAGACGAGGAAGGAGGCAAAGATCAGGACCAGGAAACCTATGTACCAAGCTGTAATCAACTCCTGAGAGAGAGAGAGGGAGAGGAGGAATCAATCACACCTGTCAGCAGCAGCAGCAGCAGCAGCATCTTCACCGTCATAATCCCTGCTGTCATTACTGTATCACTATCATCATTATTGGACAAATTCCCGTCATCATCACATTTGGCGTCCACTTTTGACTTGGCTGCACAGTTCTGCTTAGACAGCTGATGCATCAACTCATCTTCATCACTTGCATCAACCGGTGGGTGTCAGGTGTTTGGGTCAGCACAAAAACTGACTACTAATTGCCCAAAATGAGCTAAAGGGGAGTTTGATGTTTGAGGGCAGTGAGTGTAATGAAGTTACAGCTGGTCATCAGCAGACTCACCACACATTCATCAACACTGAGAGTTATTAAGTTATTCATCCCATTAGTAACCATCATCGCCTTTTAATAACTCCTTCCTGCTCTTATAATAATCCATAAAGCTGTATGTGGCTACCACAAATTAGTATATTTTTCATTTTCAATGTCTGCACAACTAACTAGGGATGCATCGATACTACCTTTTCAGTCCCAGTACCTGGGCTTTGGTTATCGGCCGATACCAGTGTTTAAATAACAAGCTGTATTTCTCACTGTGTGGAAGAGACTGGGATCATTCTTTAATGTGTAAGGACACATCAGGCTTGACTTAAACATTGCTTTCCTAACTTAGTAAAAACTAAATGTAACAAATTAATACATCCATATGAATGTACTGAATTGTCTTTTCTTATTAAAATAATTAATTGTGCAGTAGCATCTTGGTAAAAAATAAAAAATTGGTACAATTCCAGTACCAAACAATACAACCACATAAAATGAGAACAAAATGGAAACATTAAGTCACAATTAAGTCAGAAAATACTATAAATACTACATTAGCTCCCTCAGCTATGCGATCTAGCAGAGGGCTGCTGACGCGTGACGTAGTACGTGCATGTGTAATCAGACACATACATTTCAACTGAATAGATCGTCACTGATACCCCATCCAGCTATCTGAGTCAGCATCAGCCCAATATCCATATTTAGTATCGGTGCATCCCTACAACTAACCAGTGCCTATAAATGTCGGTCATTCATATAAACCAGAGAAAGTGTTTTTGTAGTGCAGCATGTGTAGAAGCAGGACATTCAGCACGTTGTCGTTCCCACCTTGCTGTGAGCGTAAACCACTGAGCCCAGTAGTTTCCAGGTGCCTCCCCGTCGGTCCATGCGGACCATGCGCAAGATCTGCAGGAAGCGCATGCTGCGCAGGGCTGACGTGGCGAAGATGTTGCCCTGCGTCCCAGCTGCTATCACCGCCAACGACGCCACAAATACTATGAAGTCTGGGAAGATGTTCAGAGAGAAATCACAAAGAGAAGAGGTGAAGACAAGTCATTATGGGGTGATAAGATTTCACAATTTTTCTCATGAACACTGTACACACACACACAGGACAGTGACGTGAGTTTGTGTACACACACACACACACACACACACACACACACACACACACGCACACACACACACACACACACACTAACCTATGACACAGAAAGGCTTCCTGGCAAATCTCAGCCGTCCCTGCCATCCGCGGTATCTGCAGCAACAGCCAGCCGCCCAGATCCTGATGAAGTACTCCAACCCAAACACCACGATCATCACAAATTCCTACAAACCACACACACACACACACACACACACACACACACACACAGGTCAGTGAGATGCAGCAGTCAGGAGAGCCTAGTGTGTGACAGATCACCCAAACACCCAGAACATTTTTTATATGTTGTTATGTATGTGTATCAGTCGTTTAGCATGTGTATCAATTTCTGAAAAGTAAAGTGTCACCTAAACTTAGTGATTCAAAGTGAGTCCGTGGCACTGTGCCAGGAGGTCTGTGACACCTTTTTACGATTCATTCATTTAAATGATCATGATTTAACTTCTTTGTTTAGATGGTACAAATATGTACATGTCTAATATCTTTCTAATACATTTCTCTTGTGTTGTTCTTTTACATAGCTAAGCCAATAGAAGTGTAAATTATGGACTACTACAAATGATTCCAAGGGACATAGATAAAGGGGTCTTCTGTATATTCTCTATCCTGTGAGGGGTGACAACTTCTGCCCTAAACAATACATCAAAGTCATGGATTTTATCCACAGCATCATATTGATGAAGTGCGCGGGACGTCATGTGTGATGAACATCGAAGTTTCGAGGTCAATTTTCCAATCTTTCCAATAGCACATGAACACACCTCCTCACACTGATACCTGATATTCTTCACATGATTTACATGTCCGACGCTCCATTTAATAAACCTTTCTCATGACATCATTTTAATTGACCTCGCTGGTAAAATAGGCCTAAAAAAGTTACAAAGCTAGAACCGTAGGTTTAACACAAATGTTTTTACTTTTTATTTTATAAAACATTTAATTAAAAGCTTAATAATTAAAGTTATATCCTAATAGTTATATTCTATTAACAAGCCACTCTGTATCTCTTTGTCTATCTTACTTTTAGGTGTCTGGTCTGTACGGGCAGTTTAAGGTGCACTGAACCAATCAGCCATGAGAGCCAATGTTCGTGTAAGTAAAGTCCACTAATGGCTGATTGCCTGCTAATGGCTGGGCGATTGATCGAAAGAGGGAAACAGAGGGAATGTGAAAGTCAAGAGTCCGACCATTAAATAACACGTAACGATGAGCAAGGTGGGAAGAGAGATAGGAAGTGTGGGGGGGACGAGACAGGTTAAGAAGGAGAACGCGAGTGTCCATTACCTTTCACTAAAGCAGCTGGAGTACAGAGGAAAATGGGGGATTATGGGATAGCTATTAGGATTAGTGGATCATGTCTGTGATTTCCTGCGCTGTCAACAACACCTGAATCCTCCCACCTGCTTACATGGCTGTCTGTGCCTCCACGGGCAAACAAAGCAACACGTACGCAAGCAAATACGGATACACTGCAGTAAGTGAGAAGGCGCATGTGAAAGGACAACGTATGGAAATAGATGCTGAAGTAGTCATATGTGTGTGTGTAGCGGAGGTGAGACAGGGGAGAGGACGTACCAGGATGAAGAGGCCTTGGTTGGCGAACTTCTGGTGTTCGGGGATAGTGGAGAACACAGACAACACCAAGCAGCTAAACACCAGCAGAAAACTGAAACACAGAATCACACAAATGTCAGTTAAAACATTTCAAAATACACACATCAGAAATGAGAACACTGTAATCCCTTCAGAGAAAAAAATAAACGGACCTAATAAAAGTCATTAAAATATGCTTTGTTCACTCTCTGAGTGATTAACCAACAGAGAAAAACAAAACTGCACATAAGCAGGAAGAGATTTGTTGATCCATAACGTAGAACAAACACAGAAAGTTTAGTTGTTTTATGTGAATGAATGTACAGTATATAAGAAATAAAAGTACTAATATATAGTAGTTGTAACTGAACATTTACTGTTTTTTATTTCATGCCATCTGCATTTGAGTGCTTTAAACCTCTGACCCCCATAACCCTCGGTTTGAAAAAAAAAAAAAAAACGCCAAATTTACACCATTTATATAAGCTAGAAACGGAGAACAAACAACAAACAAATAAATGAATACTGCCCTTTTCAAATTTCCAACGGTCCTTGAACGAATCATGTGTGACAAATGCTTCCGTCAGGAAAAGTGAGCAAATCTAAGCTCAAAATGTCTTTGTTCTACATTCTCATTTAAAAAATGTCTTGCAATAACCTGATCCTGTAAAAAAAACATTAAAATCTGCGCTTCTCAGCACAACTGGCCAGCCATGATTGACTTGGCTGAGACCAACAGTCACGTGGGAAAAAGTCAGTGAAACTTTGTATGAACTGCAGGCTGTTCACACGAAGCAGAGAGGAGAGGTGGTAAATAGTTCAATATGTATAGCATGTGGAGCCCCCTTTTCTTTCCCCCAATATTGGTAACACTTACGGGTGCTTACATTTTATCCAACTTGCATTTTTATCTGTGTTACACTGCACAAAATAAATGTTTGAGTTCTCCCTACTTCTAGCCATGATTGTGCTGTTTACATAAAGGTGCAGGAATTACATATTGCAGTGAAAAACGAGGTCACAGTAAGTCAAATGTGACAGGAGCAAAAACATTCAAATTATTTCGTTTTTCAAAACACCCTGAATACACATGACTGTTATGAGAGACACCATTCATAAATATACTGAAGTAATTTACTTTTGTCAGTGACGTGTTAAGCAGCAGGTCTGTTAAAATAAACAGACTGCAGATGACTGGTATTGTACCACTTCTTTCACAGTGAGACTGGGACCCTGCACCTCTGCTGGGACAGAAATTACTGCCCTGCACAAGTTATGGCCACTTCAGTTTTAGAACTACTCGTGAATAAAACACGACATAAATTCTGGTAAATTGTGTGTTACGTTGGAGGTGCTCTCATGTCAGTATAAACACTGCCACGACACAGGACAAGTCTCCACTGGTCAGAGAGACGGGCACATCTCTTTAAATCACCAAAATTATTATCACATACTTTTCTAGTTCATAGCGCAATTATCACATACAGCTATTACATCCATGACGTGAATTCCTCTTTTAGAAGAAAAATGTAAGATATGAGAATTCCCTCGTGGTCAGATCTTGTTAGGAACAGGTTACAAACTACCTCAGATAAACTAAGGATGATGCATTAAGTTTAACTCCAAAGAAAAGACATTTACGTTTGAAATAGTGCGCTGCTGACAAGAAAAATGTCGCCACTTACGTAGCAACCGCCACACTCTGTCCCACTTAACCAGTGGAAAAAGTTATTGTTAGAGTTTCAGAGGAACTGTTGACAGCGAGATTAAAAGGACGTACAGTATTACCAGACAGCAGACAAGTGGAATTTGATTTCAGATACGCTTCGGATATAACACCCATGTAGTGTCTTCGTTATCTGTCAATCATGGCGTGTTGTTATTTTTTTTACCATTTGTTGTTTTTTTAATGGTAATTTTAATTCATTTTTTTATCACATTAACTTTTGTGAGAATCGTGTGAGGCGACGGGCGGTAGTTGGGGGGTAAGTGGGAAGAAGGGGTTGACTCAAAAGAAAAGATCACTGAGGGCCGGCTGGAGAATAATACTGGGGCTAATTGGGGAACAAATGACGTCATTATTTTTCTTAATATAACTGTAAACGTCACACTGACTTTATTTAATCAGGAGGTCTCATTAAGACCAAGAGATACACAAAACAACCAGCATTCAAGAAACAATAAAAAGTCAGCAAGGACATGACAAGAGTTGTGTAAAACATCAGATAATAACGCTTTAAAATGTCCAATACAGTATTCTCTGTAATATATTTAATCGTATTTCCAATGATTAATAATGCAGCAGTTCACGTACAGTTATGTATTTCCTGTATTTTGTATCGTGCCGCTACCCTACAGTTGTATCTACAAAACCTCTTTTTGTGAGTAAAAACACAAAAATTTGAGGATTTTTCTCTTTACATCAATAAGTTTTTAGTTTAAATTAGTATTTAGTTAAGTCAGAATCGAGCTGATCACAGTGGCCGACTACCTTTACTGCAGCTCAGTGACAAGAACCAAAGCACCTTAACAACACCTGTTCCCAGAGTATTATTGTAGGACAACATGTTGGGTAAAAAGAGTAAGAGCTTCGAGAGAGAAGCGAGTTGCACACAAACACACAGCAGCACCACCCGTCCTCTGTGCCATGTGAATAGCCAGCAGCGGGGCAGGATTAGCCAGGTGGCAGCTGCTGGTCCAGCTGGTCTAGATGTCAGAGCTCAAAGTTAGAGAACACTTGTTCAACACTAAAGCAATTCTCACACAATGGTGCCCTTTCTGTGTGTGAAATGAAATGCATTTCAAGCACTCACATTGAAAAGCTGCTTTAAAAAATGGGTGCAAGTCAGAAAAACAGAGCAGCGGTGGACAGCTGCTGCCGAGAAACAAACAAACACTGGACTGCACGTAATCTATATAATCTTAATTATTGATTTCACAGATACATTTTCTAAAGGAATGAATCTAAAAGGGACAGAAAAATAAGAAGGGAAACTTGCAACTCGCACAATACATTTATCCGCTGTCATTCAGCAGAAGAGGAAACCATAAGAAAGACCCATTTCCTCTCAAACTAAAACCCTGAGGGTCTACTCAGTTGAGACAAAGAGCGAGGACATTTGATAGTTTTGCGTCAGCCTTACATCAGAAATGATAAGAGGACAACAGGAAGGAAGGATAAGAGTGGTGTCAGAGATTCTGTCCTGCATCCTCTTAGCTGACTGATTTGTCTGGGAGAAGCAACACATTTCAATGAAAGGTTGTTACACACACCAGTAAGCTCTGCATGTTGTAAGGCAGGGATTCCCAGCTCTGCGTACCCCAGGGCCTACTTCTGCAGAAACCAGGGTGTATGTGGAAAGATTGTGGAGAAGCTCAAACTATTTGAAAAGATCTTTGGCCACATTAGGCTGAGTGCACAGTACACACACCGAGTCAGTTGTAACACCTATCAAACTTTAAATCCACGTGTTGCCACTGACTGAAAACTAGTTAGCGAGTTAGCAGAAGTCAAAAAAGCTAAGAGATGATATACTGGAAGAATTGTCTAGAATAAATGGATAAACAGTTGGAGTACAGAAGTTGTCTAGAAGTAATGAATACATGCTTTAAATAGTTGGCTAAGATAAGATAAGAAAGAATGTGATCATAAGTGTGCATCATTGAAGGTGCGTACGCTAATTGGCTAAAAGTAATGGACAGACGATGCAAATAATTAGCATTTGCTACTTCAGGTGGTAGAAGAAGGAATTCAAACTTCACCAAATCCAACCTAAACATTGACAATTCAATCGTTAGGGTGAATCAGACCAAACAGGGTGTCATCAATAACTGGCCAATATTTCATCAGGATTTCTGCTGAGGAAAAAACTATAATCCACCAGCAGTGATTAATACTGAAAAGCCTGAATTCAAACTTCATACAAAGGCACAGTTTTGTCATCACATGTGCGAGGAGTTAGTGAATGAGCAACTTCCTCAACTGTTTTTGTTTCGTCTACCTGGCCGAACGCAGAGACACTACGGATAGAAAGTTAGAGTAGATCTCAGACAGCTAGAAAGACAGTGTACACCAAGCGTCAATAAACAGACACCCCCAAATTACTACTGTGTATTTCACAGCCCAGTGATGCATGCAAGGAGCAGTGTTTGTACTTCAGCCACGCCACGTTAGTTTGAGAGAACGCACTCACTCTCTGCAAACAATGCATTTTGGTCGTTCATCAACGGAGTAATGTGCTGACTAAACTGTCTGTCTTTTCCCCCTCAATTAACCCAAAGCACTGAGTGTATTTCCATAAGGAGGAGATAAGTTGTGGCAGAATCTCAGGTGGCCTCTTTTATCGACTTGTGCTTTATGACAGGAAACAAGTCACCGCACAGATAGCCGGCTCAACAGCTTGGCTTTTACAAAACGCAGATGCAACGTTCCCGTAAAAATAAGTTATGAAAGCAACTCTGCATTTACCTGAATGTAATACTATCTCTTACATGAAGCAACTCCAAAACACTGCTCGGAGTTACTGCCAACGCGGGTCACCGTGTTTGTTAATGCAGCCACTTTTAATCACAATGGAGAATTCTGCTGGGCGTTATGTGGCAAAATCTCATTCAGACCACAAGCCACAGGCAGGCCTCAAGTCACAATAACTGCAAAACTCACATATGTTTGCCTAATACCATTTACATCATCTATGAAGCACATGAGAGTGTCCTGTGTTGTCTAAAGTGACACTGAGAGTATACCAAACATGACTGATGATGAGAATTATAGTAATTCTAGCCCTTATGGAATAAGGCTGGTCATATTCTTTTTTATTTGATTTATTATTGTTACTCGAGATGGGTGGCCTAAAAATTTGCTCCACCCTCTCGTGTCACGTCTGGTTCCAAAAAAACGAGATGGCGACGGTCAAAATGCCAAACTCTAGGCTTCAAAACCGAAGTCCACAAACCTCACGGCGAATACGTCCACTTCTTAAATACAGTCTATGGCGTAACTTGAGATCATCAGATCAAAACCAACAATGCGTTAGTCCGTCTCTCAATACATCAAAGTTCCCTGGTCTGTCTGCGGCTCTCAGCCCATTGGTTGCTACTTACAGTTTCTTTAAAATCTTCTAAGCACAAGATTTGAGCTTATATAAATTCCTGTTTTAAGCAGTCATTTAGAGTGACCTCTACGTCATTTATGAATGGAAATCCACAAATGTTGACCTCTTTGATCCCCTTATCTTAAGTGTTCATACTGAATTGACCTGGGAACGCCCGCCAAGACGACGTACAAAATACAAATAAACAAATACATTAATAAATAAATGCATACATACATAACTGAAACTGATGAGTGATGCATGTGGAGAGGGAGTCACTTTTCTGCTGAGGGCACACTTTTACCCCAGTCCCACAAACACTCCCTCGTTTCAGGGAAATGTCAATTAAAAGCAAAGCATCAGTCGAAATCCTCCAAATCAGCAGGGTTGGTCTCATGGGGACATCGGGGAAAAAAACCTGCTCAGCCATGAGTGCTTTACTGATGTGCCTCAAAAATAATAGACATCTGAAAAGGATTCCCAATTTAGGATTTAGAGACAAGAGAAGGTAAATATCAGCATAAATATTGTTCTCATGGCCAAGACAATAAAACAAATCACTGAATATCTGTTTAGAGGTTATAACAATGCCTCTGCATATTCAACACAAGATAGTGTCTCAACCGCTACAACTGGCCTGATCATGTGACCCAACCTGGGGTGAGGGGAAGATAAAGTGAAGTAAAAGCCTGTCTCATTATTCGTATTATAAATGGTCGTGTTAATGTATAGATACACCACATGTGTAGCAAATCAAAAAAGGCTGTCATGATGTAATGAATAAAATCATTTATGAAAGTCAGCCACTCAAGAGGTTTACTGTAAGGCTGTCTGCATTAGTAATTGCTCCAGAACTTTTAGAAAGAATAATGCATGCTCGGCTATATACACAGAATATCTGACTTTCCTCCAGAAGCCGGACCGAGTGTAATTTGTCTCGTGGACACTGTGGAAGTCAGGAAAAGTGCAAGCACAGTGAGACATTAAAAGAAAGGAAGAAAGAAAGAAAGAGTGCACATACAGTAATTCTTCAACTATACAATTGTTATTCATTCACATCCCAGGTACATTATCTCTCCCCCAAAACTCTAACCAATATCACACCACAAGCCTCTGTATGTAAAAAGTGCTCCAGAGGCCCATCAGGCTGCTGGTGGGGCAGACAACAAATAATATACAAGGCAACCAGATTGCTTTTAATGGAAGCTAGGCCGGGTGCTTTTACTGCTGTTTTCCTGTAAGCATACCTAAGTGAAAAGGGAAATCTCACATTACTTTGACTGGACTGTGAAAATATTTTAGTGAGATAAATAGGCATAACCAGCGCTAATAAACATATATTACATTGTGTACTGCTGCATTACACGGTGTGTGTTTATCAAGTTAGCACTCTCCGCTCCGTGCCAGTCATCATGCCTGGCGGAGGGAAGCGGAGCTGGACTGTGGGAGAGTGCACCTTTGATTCAATCACCACTGGATGATAAAGCAGCTATCAGTTACACACAACAGAGGAGGCGAGGAGAGGGTGACGAAGAAGACTGAGAGGGGAGATGCAGAGAAACAGATGATACATGTCAAGACAAATGGTTGACGATTCAAAGAGAAAGAAAGAATTTTGCCATGAAAAAGGTAAAAAAAAAAAAAAAAAAAAGAGAAACGGGGAAAAGAAAGAGCAGGTGAGGGAGGAAGTTAGACATCAAGTGAAAGGGGCCCTGGGGTCATGTCACTTTACTTGTACATGTACGATTAAGTGCACGTGTAGTTGTATGCGTATGTGCATGTATATGTGTGGCGCCAGCCCTGATCAATGAGGCTTTGACGTCGGCTTTCAGGAATTGACCCGCGCTCTGTGCACACGCTGCAGTTGCACAAACACGCAAGAAAAAGATTATTGAACACAAACTTGCAGTGACACCTTCCACAAGGACGTACAAAACAAATAGACCCGCTTAAACAAAGCTCAATTACAACATTATTTATAGCACAGGCTGAAAGACATATATATATATATATATATATATAAAAACTATGTCAAATGTGACCTTGGAAATGCAGCACTTCACACCTTTGCTGCGTTTACAAAAGTGCAACACACACACCCACCTACACAACGCTAACAGCAGCTAACAAACAAACAATAAAGAGAGGAACTATTGAGCTCTGTCCGGAGAGGAGTAGAGTGTCGTGAGCAGAGAAAGAGAAGGGAGGGAGAGGAGAAAGAGAGGAGAAAGGTGGAAACAGTAGAAAGATATTAATAGCTTTTCCCAATCCTTAAATAGCGACTGCAGGCAAAATGTGCGCAGGTAGGCTGCAGAGCACATCGCAGCACAGCTCCGAACATGCCAACCCCCTCCTCCTCTTTCTTGTTCTGGGACAGCAAACTTTTCAAAGCAGGTACAAAACCCCAACACACAAACAAATAAGAGATGAAAAGTGCTTTTTTTTTTTTTTTTTTTTTACGAGTAAAGAAGCTGAGTGAGCGTTTCACAGGCTCTAGTACTGGACCATGCCCCAGGAAGAGAGAAAGGGAAGGGGGAGGGGGAGAGGGAGAGGGAGGGGGAGGAGAAAACCTGACATAAGAGTGTTGTGTAAAAACGATTGTTTTCCTCAGAATGCCACAACGCTGGAATATTACATGACTAGATGAATTATTTACATAACTGAGAGAAACAGCGTTGTGTCACAAAGATGCAGCCTTGGCAGTTTGCATCACAAACAGCACCAGCGGACACTTCATTTATTACATACAGACCGTTCACACGCCACGAAAGTGCCACACGCTCTCCTCCATCGCAGACACACTACTACTGTTCAGCCAGAAGATCTCACGCACACACGCACGCACACACACATGCACACACACACACACGCACGCACACACACACACACACACGCACACACATATTCGCACCTCACCAGCCACATGCTCTTTCACTGTCTGTCTGCAGATGACGCATTTCAAACAGAGTGCCAATTAGACTGATACATTTTCCTTGCTGGAGAATGTCACTACCAGTCACAGCAGCCATGAAAGTATCTGCCATCCACACACACACACACGCACACACACGCACACACACACACACGATGCCTGCACTCCCACTCAGCCATTGTTACATCACATCATAATTGAGCCCTTTGTGCGCCACTTTTGATTCATTGAAACTAATCCTTTAGTTGTACAAAACACCAGGTACGCAGAAGGCTTCTTCCTATCACTGAGTGTTTGTTCTTGACCCCGGCTCACTGTGATATTGAAGAATCACACACAATGGATTAAGGTCGCAGTGCTGCAAAACAAAGTTCCCAGAGTCTTTTCGCCAGCTGTGAGGATTTCAGTGATTTATCAGGGCCTTCAAACAATACAAAGAAACATTTCAGAGACTCTTTGCCAGAGAATGAGGCTTAATTACGCAAAAAGAAAATCCATGAATTCCAAGTGACATTTCCAACGACGATAATTTAATGGGTTCTTTGGGATCTAATTGTTTCAAGCATTTTATAGCTTTAAGACATTATTCCACACACAATCCTTTTGGATTAATTAGACCACAAGCCAGACAGAAAACACTTGATCAATTGTTAAATTTCCTTCTCCTGGTTACACTGTTTACAATATCGAAATTAACAGGAAATGTTCTTAACTATAGAGTCTTAAAAACATGTTAATCAAGAACAAGTGAAAATAATTTCACATTTTTCCACTGCAGTCAGCGCCTAAGCCTGGAGGTTTGAAATCCCGTCACACCACACCACCCATCTACCTCCAGCAGAATATTTGTTAACAACAAGATCAAATATGCATTTTGAATCATGTTGATGGCAAACATAATCAAGTGACAGCTCTAGTCCAAGAGCTTGACGAAAAGATATCCGTCAGAAACTTCATCCATCAGGATCATTTTTCAAACAGAAACTTGAAAATCTTCACAAAGTCAGAATCATGGAAGCTGAGTTTTCTGAAACCGAACCGTTGGAATTTCTCTCTTAGGCTCTTTTTCATTCATCACACAAATACTGTCCTCACTGTTTGACACCATGAATGAAAGTATGACCCCATATCCCCATTGAGACTGCCAAGACATGCAAAAGCCACAAAACTCTTGGAGAAAGTTCAGAGAGACGGTAGCCAGATTAGATCATTTTCCGAAAAAACGTTTGTAAAAATGTAATACAAAGTGTACATTGTAGAGTAGAGCTACACCGCTAAATCTGCAAGAGCAATATATCAGCTGATATTATCTTGAAGATACTTCAGTACTAGTGTAAATGTTGAAATTGCAGAACAGGAATGCCAAATAAGGTTTGGGATCATTTAAAAAAGTAACTCTTTTACATAGTTTGTGCAGTATGTATCTTGGTTACAAATAAATCAGTGTGTATGTGTTTTTAAAATCCTAAACATTGATATCAGTGTCTGCCTAAAAAATACAGTCAGGGTCAGGCTGTACTCTAGAGTACACAGAGAAAATGCGGAGGACGCGACCTTGGCATCCTCAGTGGCAGTTACAGCTCTGACAGCGGTTTTACTTCTTGAAACAAGCAACAATTAACTTGGAATGCAGTACATCGGTCCACAAGTATGACGAAAATGTTGCAAGAAAAGCTGAAGTGAAGCTGTACACTTTCACTTTGTTTCAAGAAAAAGGACGGAGAGGCTCAACTCAACACCACAGGAGATGTGAATATTTATTTGCAGGTTATTGTGTCTCCTCTGAATACTTATTCTGTAATATCTTCATGAGTAATATCAAGCCGTCTTATCATCATCAGCCTTGATTCATTAAACAAACTGATTTATGCATCATAATTAAGCAGCATGTCATTGTTTCTTGACACACATACCATCCGATTTTGTATCTGTGCAGATGCTGCTTACACACACACACACACACACACACACACACACACACACACAGAAATGTATATTTATAGCTTCATGTAGCATACTCATTGTAAGAAGAAGAATACTTGACACTGGTGGTTTTCTGTGCCTATGTGGTTCAGATGGTTAAAGACTGAGTAAATATGTCAAGTGTGGTCACAGATCAAACCAGTAAATGGGGCGAAATGAAAGTATAGCCACAAAGGATGGATAAATCCACGATGTGAGAAAGGTTGAGGGCTGTTTCTAACAGGAACTGGATTCATAGTTATTACACACAATTTCTTGGTGGCGCTTTGACCTGGTGAGAATATCAGATGGGTGCAGTTTATTACATCAGGACAATTCAGTGTGAAATTGTCCACATAAATTAAAGAAAATGTATGTGATTAGGGAAAGAGAGGCTGGCAAAATGAAGCCGTGAAATTTATATGCACAATATTGACATCAGTTGTTCACTAAGCTGGAAGAAATGGTGACTATAATAAAGACCTGAATGAGTTTATAATCAGGCGTAAGCACCGACTCGCGCACGCACACACACACACACACACACACACACACTCACACACACACACACACACACACACACACACACACACACAC
>CALSCE010010855.1:10007201-10070205 GCA_943593645.1 Bovichtus variegatus | reverse complement strand
GAGAGAGAGAGAGAGAGAGAGAGAGAGAGAGAGAGAGAGAGAGAGAGAGAGAGAGAGAGAGAGAGAGAGAGAGAGAGAGACACACACACACACACACACACACACACACACACACACACACACACACACACACAGTCTTCCAAAGAGAGTACTACAGGACAGGAAAGGGAGGGGGATTGAGGACGACTGTAAAGGACAGACACAGTTTCATCACTGCAGAGCATGATGGAGAGAGACATCATAAAGTAAACAATTTATTTAGAAACTCAAAGCCTAACCAACTTGACAGGTCTTCTCTCGATGTGTGTTTTCAGCAGTCAGACTTACCCCTGTGCCCTTCATGTTGAATGGTCTGCCTTGCTGGAGCGGAGCAGAGCAGAATAGAGGGAAACAGATAGCCCTGTTCAAATCTCCTTGAGAGCAGCAGCAGCGGCAGCAGGAAGAAGAGGCACAGAGGTTGACAGAAAAACTCTCAAGCTCCTTCACTTCCTCCAGTCCCCTGATCGTATCAACAGACAAAAAGGCACTCTGGCTCCACTGGACGGCTCTAAAAAGGCTCTCAGCCTGGACAGGGAAGAGCAAGCCCCCCTTCTTCTACCCCTCCCCCTTCTCTCTTCCACTCTCCCTTTACACATTGCCCCGTCTCCTTCAGCAGCCCACCAACGTCCTCCTCCTGCCTAAACATACAGCCCCGTCTATCCTGTTTCTCTTCTGACCAAGTCCCCTCAACTCACTGACCTTCTCTCTATCCTTTTAACTCTCTCACCCCCCTCCCTCTCTCTAACCGGTGACCCGTGCGTTTGTCTTTGAGCTGACCCCTGGCCCGGCGCAGAGAAGAGGGCGAGAGGGAATAGAAAGCCAGCACAGCAGCAGGCAACAGCGCAACAGCAGGCAAACAGTACAGCGGCACTCCTGACTCACAGACAAAAATCTCTAGCCTCCTTCCCCTTTAACATTCAAGAGTAATCAATCTAGCATGCTACATGATACTCAAACCCCGCCTCACCCCCGGCTTCCGCCTCGCTCCGACACGTGCAACCAATGAGAAGACAAGGTCCTCTTATGCCATTGGATGCTGCACACACCAATCAGCTCTGACACATCCCCTGCTCCTCCTTTTTCCTCCGCCCAACCCCCTTTTACCGACAACCAACTTCCTGCTCTAAGTTACCTTGAGCTGCAGGATAGGGGTCAGGGAAAAGAAAAGAGGAAGAGAGAGTAGAGCGGAAAATTGGTGAAAAAGAGTAAATAAAGTTGTGGAAAGCTCTTCAGGGAGTGTGTGAGGGTGTGCTAGTAGTGGCTTGCCTCTGCATTGTTTCTCCTCAGGCGGTCCCTGCCTCTCTTGCTGCTGGACGGATGAGAAAGGTTCCACGGGCTGCTCTCTTGACAACTGCTCTCTGCTTATTTACAATGTCAAACTAAATGTCTCTCTCCGCCCCGCCTCCTCTGCGCCGCTACAGGCTGACAGCACAGTGATGCAGGCAGCCACGCTGGCCCTCACTGGCTGAAACAAGTGGCAGAATGGATGCCGCATGTTGCATCCACATGATTTAAAGTACAAAAGCACACTAGGCAGACTCGCTGTCTCATACGTGTGCACAGGTATATATGCGCACACACACACACACACACACACACACACACACACACACACACACACACACACACACACACACACACACACTTTGCCCTTGCTTTATCATTCATCCTTGCTCACAGTCACAGGGACAAACTGCAAACATCTAGCCTCTAACCAGCCTACTTGTTATAATAAAATTCATTATACTGTTAATATTATGCAGGGGAAAACATTGTCTACATGCATGGTCACTCATTACTTAGAATATGAATTAGTTGAATTTATTTAACTGATTCTCATGAATCATGGGAACAATTAGTTATGCAATTTACCAAAACAACATAAATCCAAGGAAAGTCAAATTATTACTGCAATAAAAGCTCATCGCAGAGCCTTTGTACAAAATGATGAAGAATCAGCTGACTGTGAGCAGCCACAGAAGAAGAAAAAAAGAAAAAGAAAAAAAGAGTGAATTTGATTCTCCTCCTATTTGTGGATAAACAAGACTTAATAGATATGGGTCAAAGTCTGTAAACAAAGATATTGTTGTCTTGACCCAAAAAAGCTACGCTCACAGCAACTTCCACAGTTAAAACGTCATCAAATAACCACGTCAGCAATGTCATACAATGCCCTTCTTGTTAACTCACCACTGGTTTGATGGGTATACTTTCTACACAGTAACCTTTACTTAAGAGCACCAAGGCATGACACTGCTTATGTGCACAACTAATTTAATGCACCATCGACTACATCAGTAATTCTAATCTAATATGCAAACTCACGAAGACTCATTAAACTTAGAAAATAAAAGTGTTGAGAAGTGTTGAAGGTGTGATGGTAATGACATTTTGGCCAGAGTAGCCTTTAACG
The DNA here is from genome assembly GCA_943593645.1 of Bovichtus variegatus. Taxonomy (NCBI): domain Eukaryota; kingdom Metazoa; phylum Chordata; class Actinopteri; order Perciformes; family Bovichtidae; genus Bovichtus; species Bovichtus variegatus. Next base: position 10,067,753 of record CALSCE010010855.1, on the reverse strand, counting down.
GATAACTTGTGCAAAGGATGGTGGTATAACTTGAAGCTTTAATGCTGCATATTTCTGCAAATCCTGACTGTAGTGAGGAACACAACAAGCTTAGAGAGAGAGAAAGAGAGCAAACCTGCCCCATCAATGAAAAACCTAGAGGGGGAGGGGAACCGGAAGGATGGAGAAGGACAGAGAGGAGAGTTGTTACAGGATGGGAGGGGTAGAAAAAGATAGAGACTCAAGAGAAACAGAGCTAAATGTTCCCTTTTCTATTTTAGTGAGTAGCATGGGGACTGCAGCAGGTACTACAGTCACCCAGTTAATGATTAGAGTGGAGCTGCACAAAGATTAATCTCTCCAGCAGTTCTCTCTGTAGATGTATTCTGGCTACCCAAAATGCCTCAGTAAAGACACCTGGCAAGGTCACCGTTCAAATGAGACCTTCCCATGACCTGTGCTGCCCGTAGCAGGGACATGTTTGTTCTCACTAACGCTGTTTAGAGATAAACATACACTAGCCACACTATGGGTTTCATAAACAGACACCCTCAGGGTAGCTAGGCCAATCTATGCATTCACCCACAAACGTGCAAAAACACACAAGCACACCTGCATGAATAAATGAGTTAGCAAGATTAGGTTCCCTAAAGTATGACCGACCCTCATTCAGTCATTTTAAATCTGCTAGATTAAATATTTACAGAGAACAGTGAAGTAAAACTCAAACATGAATATACCCCTTCTAGATTAAAAAGGTTGCGAGACCGTAAAGTACACGCAAGATTTGTCTCCACTGCTAGCAATGGATAAGAAATGCTGAAGTACATTTGAAAATCCTACATTAACTGGGGACATAGCAGTGATTGTATTGTTTTCGATATATCTTTAATGTCTGAGCGAATTTCTGAAAAGCATTAATTTGCTAATCGTCGATGGGAAACTAACTAAACACAAGTGCAGCTTCATGCTGTGTGATTTTGTTCCGTTTTGATATGTGTATATTAAATAAGCTATGTACATTACGGTGTTTTTTTTGTTTTTTTTAACAGGAAGGTTGCTTATACTGACCAGAGTAAGGAAACAAAGACACACTTAATATTTAGATGTAGAGCACAATACATTTACGCTGGGAGTGGGGAAACTTTGCTCTTTACCGCGTCAGCCTTTAACACGATGTTGCACTTCAACTAGGTCGCTACAGCATACATTATAAGCCCGTTAGGACGAACAAAGCGGCTAGCAGGAGGCTTTGAAACCAATGTCACATCCCGGGTAACGCTTGCCGACGGAAGTCAGTATCTAATTATCAGTGAGACTGAGGTCGCTAAAATAAACTAGAATATCAAAATACACTGTGGTGCTAAACGGTGACATACCGGCTGCTAAACACAATTAGCACTAGCTAACGTTAATATACTGTTGACCGTGACTTCGTGCTAACGTTAGTGAACGTAATGTTAGCTTATTGGAGATGCACACTGGTGACTGTTGTACAGCACAAGTATGCAGTGTGTGTCATTTTAATTACCACGGGACAACGTGTCCCGACATCAAGTGAAAGTTTGCAAAGCTTTCCAAAGCTAGGAAGAAGCAGTCTAACCAATAAAGACAACGTTTGGATCTGTCCTTCAGACCAATCAAACCTCGGACTAGATTCCACCAATCAAGGTTTTTAGGGCTAAGTTCGTTCTGCAACTGACGCCATTCGGGCTCCAATAGAAATGGCCAGTCCGTCTGACAATCACTAATACAAGAGCCAACATGGTGGACACATAACACCAGTTTCCTGACCGCCCGTGATCCCTTCAGCGGGCCACCAATAAGCGCCTCAGAGAGCGGGGAGGGAAATGGCGCCTATGTTCATCTTCCAAAACAATCGTCTATTGGTCAAGAACAGCAAATGAAAATAGGCGAAGTAATTGCTCATACTTCCACACAGCAAATGCTCCTTTGTTGTAGACGTTCTACACGCAAACGAATTTTAATTTCTTACTCACTTTGTTTTACGGGTTCGAAGTGAAGTCCAGCTCAGCGTATTATTTATTTTATTTAGCTAGCAAGAGGAAACAAGATGGCTGCTGCTCGAACCGGAAATAGTTGGATGCACAAACGTGATGACGTGAGGATACGTTCCCTGAGCAACGGCGTCAGTCAGCTACCACTCTATTAAACTCACTAAATTGAAATATTAATATATTAAGTCCCAAAGTAATATCAGTCAGTTAGGCATAAGTGAACTAGTAAAACATACAATGACACAATGTCACAGTCACTGTTAGTGATACAGTAAAATATATTTATACCATGCATTACTAATAATAATAATAATAATAATAATAATAATAGGTAGAACTGATGTGACTGATTTAGTACAATGTTTTATATTTTTCATTAAACTCCTACATTAGACCATATTATTCAAAAACGTTTTCAGTAAATAGTCTTAAAACATCAGTAAGGTTAATATAAATTAAGTTGAATTTAATTATATTTGCTGCAGTTAAAAACTAATATTGCAATAACAATATTGCTACTTGCTGCTATGATAACAGTAATACAAAGAATTGAAAGACATGACAGCCGCAGTAGACAAATGTTTTAATGTTTTTACAAAGATACTCAGACTTAAAAACTGTTGCAGAACCAAATTCACAAATGTCTAAAGCAAATTACTTAAATAAAAAAACAATTACGAAGAAACAAATGAATATCAAATCAGGTTTTTACACCAAACTATCCCGTTAACCGTATGGATGTTTCGTTTACATAACTTCTATGGAAATTATTTCCTTGCCACAAGTTCCAGGAGGGTAGAGGTGATTTTGTCCAGGCTGTTAGAGTACCGAGGCCCCCTGTCCATCCTGGGTTCTCGTTCCGTATCGAGCGGAGGTGCAGGAGAGTAGGACTCCAAAAACATCCCTGCAGTAGGTGAGTAGTCATGAGGGTGCAGGGGTTCTTGAAACCTTTGATGATAACGTGCTGGCTCATCTGGATGGGTAGGACGTGACTTCTGAGGGTTCCCGGGCAATCCAAAAACCTCTGAAAGAAAAACAATAGGAAAAGAACTTGAATGAAAGGAAGTGGACTTATTTTGACAGAGAGAACACAAATGCGTAGCTTATTGATAATCAGTTATTAGCCTAACAGAAAAGGGTACAAATATGAGACAACAATTAGTTTTCACACAACATTAACAGTCCTTCCATTCAATACTTTTAATGTAGAATATTTTTGTCATATTGAGTGTGAACTTACCAGGTAATGCCTGGTAAGCAGTGTATAGAAAAGCATATATTATATACAGTATGTATACAGTACATATATTAGTATACAATATACCTTCATAACGGCTTCTGTTTGACTGTCTGGGTTCCCCGTGTACAGGATGGTGGTATTCTTGGAGCTGCTTGTCGGGAAAATGCTCATGCTGCTGCCAATCTCTTCTGTGATCTTCTAAAAAGTAGAGGTCTTCTGCTCGTCTCAGGTCTGAATCATCTCTGAGGGTTGTGTCATACTGGTGTCTTGGAGACAGCGCTGGGTCCAGGTTTAAGTTGTTGTAGTCTTCGGAGATGGCTGCTCGACCGTGGCTATTTTGCTACAGCAAGAAAAACATGTTTCTTTAATTAATTTCCAGTGCTTTGCAGAGAGGCAGAGAAATAAACTACATATTCAGTTAGAAAGTCTGACCCTGTGCAGGGTGACACTTACCACAGCTTTTGCTGATTTTTTGGTCTTGAAATCTTTCAGAAGGTTGCAGAGTTTGTTATTCAGGAAGTCAGCCTCTTCTGCATTTTCAATTTCAATGTTTTTCTAGCAACAAGGGAAAAGGACATTGTTAAAACGCCCTCTTCAACAAATGGCTGCACGACAAACACATCACTGCTACGTGTGTTGTAAATACAAATTCACAATCTTACCAGCATATCAAAGACACGGCTTGACTCCGAGCCTCCTCTTTGGTAGCTTTCAGTATGATGAGAGCTCTATAAAAAACAACAGGTTTGACATCAGTACAACAGTTACACTGCATGAGTGTAGGGCATTACCAAATATCATTTGTTTTTACATTTGACGCTTCTATTGAGATTTTCGAATGAAGCTTCAACGTCAGTCGTCATATTTTAGACATCACCACCCTGGGAAAAAAAATCCTCGAACAAAATCCTCAATTTGAATCAAGTGATTCATCTGATTGAATGAGAAAATCTTTATTATATTATTATTATTATATTCCCCTAATGAATATATAACTCATCAGTGCGGGCCTCCTTTGTGTGGCAAGCGGGAGAGCAGTGAAAATGTTATTATGTTATTGAAAGGCTAAACGGCAACAAATATGGACTGAAGCAGAATATTTCCTTAAATAAAAACATTTTGTAAATAAATTTGACTTTTGGACTTTACAAAGTCACAGTATTGAGACTCACACGAGTCGGACACAATCCTACGCAGCTAACCCTGGAATCTAATTCTACAAATACTATAATACTAATAATATTAGTGTAGCATAATCTTTATCTACAACTGTGCAGAGATACCTGGTTTAAACAGAATGAATATGCAAAATAAAAATAAAATGTTGATTTGGAATTTGAATGTCAACTTTATGATGAAGCTTCAAGCTGTACGGTACAGCCCTAAATAAGCGAGTCATTTTTCTAGATTAGTTAGAAATATGACATAATGTCAGGTTACTAGATAATCACAACAAATAGCCGACTTTTATGAATAACTACCTGTGATTCTATGTTGTAGTCAGGATGATGTGTTCCATGGATTTCAGCTCTAACTGGTCGAGGACGACCGCCAAACATTCGATTTAGAGGTCCATGCTCATCACCGAATCTTAAAGCAGAAATCAAACATGTCCAAAAATATAATGTAAGAAGATGAAAACACAAAGCGTTCAGTTAAACAATATAAAAGGTATAAAAAAGGTATCAGCCAGCCAGTTTGAGGGAGAGCAATCTTTACAGATAAAGGACCAGGTACATTATCACTCACATCTTTGTCGTTTCCACCTCCTCTGCAGTGGCATCAGAGAAGCGACTCTTTCTTTTTCTTTTTCCATGTCCCTCATCATTAGCGACCCCTGTCAGGAAACGGCGGAATGGCTCTGGAATTTCAGACATGGCTCTGGTCACTCCCACTCTCCTCTGGCAGGCAGGGGGTCCTAATCTGTTTGTCCCGGAGTTGGCAACGGCCTCCTCCTGATGTGGTTCTCCCATTTCATGATAATAATCTATGATCGTATTAAACAAATGGTCATGTGATCGGTCACTCTCCATAGTTGTGGGACGGCTCCTCCTCTTGGCCTCTGGTTCCATCGATCCCTGCCAGCCTGCTCTATTCATAGCGTTATGTCGACCAGATTCCCTCTCCAGAGACCACCGCCGCTCATCGGCTTCTGGGTACACCGGCTGTGAAGGCGGGTACTCGGCAGAATGGACTTGCCTATGCCCAACTTCCTCAGTGTAGAACTCTTTCAGTGGATCTCTTTCAGGGTGAGGCCTCCTGTAAGGAGGAGCCTCTTCTGGGTAATGCTCGACATGCTGGCCATGCATGCCAAGGGGCACGTCCTCCCGTGAATCATACATGGGAACACCACCGGACTCAAGGACGGCTCTTCCTTGTAGATCTTCAAGAAATTCCTTTTCATACTCTGTACAAGTATCAGGGTCCATATACTCTCGTCTGTGCATATCACTTCGTCTGTAATCTTCCCTCTGCAGCTCGTCTTCCATGCGGTCATAGCGGAGAGAGTCCTCCTCCTGGTACATCGGTCTGTCTCTGTTCAATATGTAAGGGTCTTCTGGATGGAATGGGGGTGTATATGAGTAACCTGGGGGATACCTCTCTGGGTGAGAGTACTCATCCTGATAGTCCTTGAGTTCTGGTAGGTGTGACGACACATCTTGTGGGGTCAAACTCTCTGAGATGTTTCGGCCCCTATTTTGCTCTTGCCTTGGGGGAACTAGGGAACAAGAATAAACATATAGTTCAAGTAAAAAATATAACATACAATATTGCTCGTATAAGCTAGTTTGTAATTAGGTGACTTTTTAATGTATCATATTACATTTCCTTTAAAGTATTAAATACATCTCATAACACTTTTTATTTTATTTATTATATTACTATTTTACTAATTTATAATTATTATAATAATTTATATCTTTTAACATTTCTTATCAAGATCTCAGTCATGATTGCTGTATTTTATTTATGTCCTATTGCTTCTCTACTTTACTGCACGAGTCAAAAAATGGCAATAACCAGTACTGCTTAGCTTTGTTTTGTTGCTTGCTTGCATGGCTACCTATACTGAACATTGTTGACGTATTGCTGTACTAATTGCAGTTGGACTGCAGTTGAAAATTATTTTAGCCGGCTAGCTAACACTGACACATTTACAGAAATGTTGATTAATGTGCGTTGTCTTGATAGAGAAATAAATAAATGAAATGAAAACTAACTCCCAAACACAAAGGTCAGACAGTTTAGCATTGAAGGACATATTTGTTTTCTGTTAAATTCCGTAAAATGTCCAGCTCAGTGTCAAAATACCTTTAAAAAAAAGTAAAGGGATACTACTCAAAAATGCGGTAAAAAATAACTAATATATGATCATCAATATCAGCCTCAAAAAACAAGTCAGGGTATGATCATTAATAAACAAAGCTCTAACATTCATCCTTTAAAATATTCAGTGAAACTCACTTGTTGAAATGACATTCCTATGCATTTATCAATGACAGGCATAGATATCTCCAATATCTATTATTACACAGAATTGACAGTATGAATGTACCTCTTGAGCTGTTTAATTTGTCCTCCATCCCCTTTTTCGCTATTAACTGAAACACAAAAAACACAAACCACATGTTAATCTCAAAATGATCATGATTTTTAAAAGAACATATTACTTAACAATATAAAGTCTGGTTACTGAAATCTGTATGTCCCACCATTGGAGTTCCTCGTCCATCCTGCCTCTCTATTATCTCTGCTCTGGCTCGTATGATCTTTCCTCCGTGGGTCATTATCGATTGTTTATTCCAGGTCACCAAGTCTGGCCGTTTCAATTCCTACATTAAACACAAAAGATAAGGCATTCTCACTTTGTTTCGCCCTTTTAATTAAGAAGCACAAGCAAACAAACAGTTCCAGTGGACTTTTCTGAAAATGTTCACAATACTCTACCATATATTTCTGCCTGTGTTTACGTCCAATCACATGATGGACCATTTCCGGTAGGATTAAATTCTGATGTTTACATAGCCTACACGAGTATCTGGAGCCGACTTGTAGGTCATTCCGAGGCAGTTTGTCCAAATAGTCCAAACCTAAGAAATAAAAGCAGAAAAATTAGTTAAATAGGGATCAAATTAACATGGAAAATTGTTCAAATAAATGTTATCAAGTTATTCACCAATGATGGGCTCATTAATCTTTACGTAATCCAGATATTGCAATATGTCCTCAAATACTGGTACGTAGTTACGTCTGACAGCAAGCCCTGAGAAACCCAAACAGTGGTAGTTAGCAAAATAAAACATTGCAACAGAGAGGGTTTTTCAAAGATAATAATGCAGCACACGTACACTGCATGGTCTGTGGAAATGCATTTTGGGTGTTGTTTATCTTACATCATTTGTGAAATGAACTCACTTTGCTGGTTAGATCACAGTACAGTACAACTACCAGTAAAATGTTCCATGTTTCCTGTAATACTTTGTTTTATGTGTAGCTGCAGTCAAAAAAGGTTGAATTCTCCACTTCACATAATGACATTAGAAATATGAATGCTGCAAATAAATAACCTCCATACATGTTTTTATGCATTTCCGCTTTTGAACACTTCAATCTTCAAATTCTGCTCTACTTACATCAGCAGGGAGGTCGTCTCTTTGAAACAAACATGGAGTGCAATCTTCTGCATCTCATGATTCTTTGGTGTTGCTGTGCAAATGTCTTCATGTTTAGAAATGTTGACTAAGATGATTTTCTGATATATATATATATATATATATATATATATATATATATATATAAAAACACACACTTTGCAAGTAAAACAGAGGGAAAATATTTTTTCCCACCGTCCAAAAAGAAGAAGATTAAACAAACAGAAGCCCACCTTTCTGCGTTTGACGTAAACTACGAGCATGAACATACTTTTTCTTTTCCGTTTTGAACCCACCTTCCAACAGAAAGTTGGATTGAACAATTGGCTTGTTTTATGTTCATGGTTGCACAACACGTTGTTGACATTTGGTGTGCGTATCGGTGCCTCCGCGGTCCACAGTTACGCCTAACAACCTTCTGTGAAAAACCGCAGTGTTGTTGGTGCACTCGTCGATCATCAAGCACCACAATGTTTTGTGTAGCCACCAAACTTGGCTACCAAACAGCCAAGTATGCACGGGTGAGCCTGTGCCGCCCAACTTCATGCAAGTGCCACCCATTTGAATAATGGGTGAATACATTTCTGTTGACTCAAAGGACACCAGAACAGGACACACTCTCAGCTAGCAGGCAGCAGTCAGTGATGAACGTAGCTGACTTGTGCAAATGTAAAACTGTCCAAAGACACTCCCTTTACAGATAACAAAACAGGGCTCTTTAAACGTTTTTTTAAGAGATTGCACCATTAAGAAAATGAGGAGCAGTCTCAGAGCCAACCAGTCTTGCTCACGGACTCCAGGAGAGGAAGCCTCTTCCTCAGCTAAGCTCGCAGCGCGCAGGGCCAGCTCACCTGCTAACCAGGTCCCTGTATCCTGGAGACACTTTCCCCCAGCATGATTCAACTACAGAGAAAAAAAAATCATCTCACTGCTCAAAACAGAGAGGAAAGCCTGTCCTCCACCATTAACAACAGGCCATCCATGTCCATATTTGAACTGACAATCAGCTCCAGATAGCTGCACTCTGGCTAGTTTTAGCCAGTTTCAGTGACCCAGAATGATGTACAAGTTCTGGCACGTAATTTATTGCGACACTTGCATTAGTCTGGCAATCACACGTGCTGAATTTATACAGCTGTTCAGCCATTTTGGCTACCTGGGACACTCTTCTCTTTGCAAACTAACTGTGCTGAATAACTTTCCAACATACATTATATGGCATGTATATGGACAACCGAACATTCTTTGCGATTGTTGAATGTCTTATTCCAAAAACATCGGCATTAATCTGCTGCTATAGCAGCTTGCACTGAGAATGCCGCCACAAGATTTTGGATTCTGGCTACAGAACTTTTCTCCAATTCAGCCACAAGAGAATTGGTGAAGTCGAGCGCTAATTTTGGGCGATAAGTCCTGGCTTGTAGTTGCCGTTCCCCTTCATCTCAAAGGTTTTCAGTGGGGTTAGGTCAGGGTTCAATGCAGGCAAGTCAAAATTCCCCTCAACTGGAACTAATTGGCCAAAGCATAAAAACAGCCCCAGACAATGTAGGCATACTTTTTGCTAAGATCATGATCAGAATTTAAAGTTTTTATATCTGATTATAAGCGCTGGCACACATTTTCAAATCGTCCTTTGAGTTCATAATGATTCCTAGAGGATAGCAGCCATTAATGGAGCTAGACTAAAATGCTGTTCATTAAAACCAGACCTTGCTTACCTTTGCGTGTGGACAGAATTACCTGCCAGAATAGACAGCAAATATACTCAGGGCCAGAATAGGACAAAATGACAAGGCTGAAGATGAAGTCTACTTACCCGAAGCAACAAGGGCATCCTCTTTCTGCCAGGAACGAAAGGAGAGCAATACAAATGAAATCAATCAATCAGTGCTTGGTAAACAGGACACTGGTTCACCACTGCTACAAACAGAGAAAGGGTTATATCATGGAAACATATTTCTTTTAACACACAATGGTTGACCAAAACCACTGCTCACTTGAGGTGCAGTAAAGGAACGTGCAGTAAAATGTCCGGTTTATAAACATAACTGCATATATTAAGCCGCCTTCCTGGGAGAAGGTTATATTAACTGTTTAAGACCAGATTTAGTATTAAAAAGAATATCTGTGGTGGCCGACCTGATAGCCGGATAGTTAGGGAGCACACCACATGGAAGCAAATGCCAGCGAGTCCCTAGTTCGATTCCCGGCGTTAGGCTGGCCGTACCGCTTCCTGCATGTCATTCCACTACTTTCTTTCCCCACATTCCCTGTCTCTCTCCACTATAAAATGCCCAACAAAACGAACAAAAGAAAGAACTAGAAGAAAATAAAATGGATCTCAGTATACAGAGAAGCAGTATCTCGTTTTCTTCAACATGACCAAAAGACATAGAACAATGTTCAAGCAATTTTTGCTCATGCACGCAACTACAGTGGTTGTGTATTTGGCAGTGAGCTCTGCCAAAACGCAGCTGACTACACACCAGTACTGTGTCACTCTGAACGCATCCAGTGTAGTCACTGACGAAGGACTGAAGTTGCTGACAAGCTGCTGTCGCTACAGCGTGGACAAAGTAATGGCTCAGTTGTCAAAGCATCGTATATGTTTATTCACTATTTGTCTTCCAGGCCTGATTTTCCAGCAGTAAACAGTGTGATGTCACTTGTCAAACCTTCCAACCAACACATGAATCTCCAGAGTCTGCTGTGATCGACTCCCACGCACAACATAAAACCGTATAATACAACATTATGACGTTTCGATGTGCTTTGCCTGGGAGTGCTGCAGCTTTTGATCAAATCAAAGCCATAGCAGAAGATTTACAGAAATCTTACAAGGCACTGAGCAGGCAAGTTTCGGAAAGGAGTTGGAAAACATATTGTTCTATAAAAAGGCAGACACAGAAAATTGCCAGAGCATATTTACATCAAAGTGCATGTGAGACAGAAGGTCAAGGACATCCTCCATGTGACACCAAGAAAAGGACCTGCTAACAGGTCTCTCACGGAAAAAAACTGATTCACAGATCCCTCTCCATTGGAGAAAGTTATCCAGCTCAAATCATTTCAATCTTTTTGTACAAGTATCCAGGATTTATGGTTGTCATGTACAACACCACCAACAACCATTCCAGTGGTGTAGGAACAATCCATGGCTATAAGCTGTGTTGTTGTTGCCTTGAGTCTCAATACTTGACTGACGTGGACCAAGAAAAATGCAGGACGAGCTCTAGGTGATGTCCTCAAGAAAACAAATGGCCACTTTAGAATCGAAAGGAGACATCAGTCTGACCGAATGTGTTAACATGTTGCTGCATCGCAAAATGAAGGTGGAGTTCAGAGACGGTTGTGGTCCAAGCAAGGGGGGCGAAAGGGTCGCCCCACTTAACGCCCCTGGCCTGAGTTTGGCCGCACAAAACTTTACAGGTCTTTAGTTGAGATCAAAATAAAGACTGAGTTCGAAGAAGGGTGGGGTCCAACCAAGATTGCCTGGAAGTAGCGGGTTAGGAAGTAGGAAAGGGGCCATTCGCCTCCCTAACTTTACGCCCCTGGTCCGATTTGGCATCACGGCTGTGTGACTGATCCCATCGCAAGACGGGAGTTTAACTTTGTCATACCAAGATGCATGTTGTTTGGTTGGCAGAACGGAAGCAAGTAAGTTCACAGGATATACAAGCAGGCAATACATGCGGAATAAAACCCTGGAGAGGTCTTTGAAAAAAAGTCCCCGGATGCTGCTAACAGCTTGGAAAGATGGTGAAATATCTTTCTTGGGAGGATCCTTGTTTCCTGCTGTGAGTTTTTTATATTCGACCTGTCACTGAATAAAAAGATGAAATGGCAAAGTAAATAAAGTAAAGAGACTCATAAGTCTATCACTGGGTGTTTTAGCTCTCTACTGACTGCACAAAACTCTCACAGACTGCACAGCTTTCTGCAGCAGTTAGTTGTGTTGTGTACCTTTATATGTCCAGTTGTAGTCAGGTGTATCTTGTACAAGGTATCACCACGAATGGATTTATCACAGACCTGGATTCAAAGAAAAAAACATAAATCAATCAGTATCACAGCTGGGTATGATGCTGTGATATACAGTCAGTTGTCTTTATATTAAGTACACATGGCTTAACTAAAGCGGGCAGAAGTCTATCTTCATAACTATAAATGAGCTGGATAAAATCAACAGCAACACAAAGTACGGCCTCGACAATAACTCCTCTTATTAAAAGGGAGTATTTCAGGTGTGGTGCATTAGGTTTAGCTAGGTGTGTAAACACTCACTAAAACCCACGTGAAAGCCACGCTGCATCTTTCTTGTACCATGCAGTCGCGAAGTGCGTGTAGTTAACGTGAGCTATCTCACCGTGCACTCAATAAATGCAGCCTCCTCTTCGTATGGCGTTTCGAGATTGTCCATTGTTGGATGTGTTGTTACTTGTGCTTCCTTTTACTTTCTCAAGAAGGCTGACAGTTCACGCAGTGCTCTCGTGCTAACACTCACGAGCTAGCGTTTGTGTGTGTTCGTATTGTGTAAATTGTCTGGACTTCAACTACGTCTGCTGACGAAGTGGAAACAAACGCTACGATGGCTCCTCGTTACTTCCGGTGTGCTTGTGCACATTTCTCCGTAGGAAACATGAGCGGGGCTGGCAGGTACCGAGCCTCACACGTCAGCATTTTACACACTATATATCCAACAAATCTACATTTCTTCACATTCTTAGATATTGAAAACACTTAGTTTTTTTTGCAATGATGAACCAGAATATTTAACGTATTTATTTTACCATTGTATACATTCAGTTGTTTGGACACTCTAACGTTGTATTGTGTAAAAAATAATCACAATGTCAAAATTGTGTGTAAAAATGTTAAACATGATTATTTATCATTGATAAATATAACATTGAATGGTACATTTTACATTACGTTAAATAATGCCAAATTAAAAGTTACCCCCAGTTTTACTGGATTTGTACGTGAATTTTAAGAATCTATTAAGACTCAAATGTATAAACACTAAAAGAATAATTAAACTGTCTCACTGTATGGGGAATTCTTTAGAGAAGAACAACATGACAAAAAGTACAATTATTTAAGTGTATTTATCCCAATTATTATTATTTAAATCCATATTTCTCTGTACCATTATGTTGAGTAGGCCACATACCTTCAATAATATTTGAATGTTTTTTCAATAAAGATTAAAAAAAATACACTGCTCAAAAAAATAAAGGGAACACTTAAACACATCTTAGATCTCATTTAATGAAATACTGCAGTTGTAAATCGTTATTCAATACACAGTAGAGTGCGTTGAGAACAAAACATAAAAATGATCAATGTAAATCAAAATCATCATCCCATGGAGGTCTGGATTCAGAACCATACTCAACATAAGTGGAAAATCACATTGCAGGCTGCTCCAACGTCAGCGAAAATTCCTCCAGACAAGTCAAAATGACGCTCAGTAGCGTGTGTGGCCTCCACGTGCCTGTATGACCTCCCTACAGCGCCTGGGCATGCTTCTGATGAGGCGGCGGATGTTCTCCTGAGGGATCGCCTCCCAGACTTGGATTAAAGCATCAGTCAACTCCTGGACAGTCTGTGGTGCAACGTGGCGTTGGTGGATGGAACGAGACATGATGTCCCAGATGTGCTCAATTGGATTCAGGTCTGGGGAACAGGCAGGCCAGTCCATAGCATCAATACCTTCATCATGGAGGAACTGGTGACACACTAAAGCCACATGAGGCCTGGCATTGTCATGCATTAAAAGGAAACCAGGGCCCACTGCACCAGCATATGGTCTCACAATGGGTCTGAGGATCTCATCACGGTACCTAATGGCAGTCAGTGAACCTCTGACTAGCACATGGAGGGCTGTGCGGCCATCCAAAGAAATGGCTCCCCACACCATAGGCCCCACTAGTGGACGTCGGGCCCTCATACCACCCTCGTGGAGTCTGTTCCTGACAGTTTGAGCGGAAACATGCACATCAGTGGCCCGCTGGAGGTCATTTTGCAGGGCTCTGGCAGTGCTCCTCCTGTTCCTTCTTGCACAGAGGAGGAGGTAGCGGTCCTGCTGCTGGCTTGTTGCCCTCCTACGGCCCCCTCCACGTCTCCTGGTGTACTGGCCTGTCTCCTGGTATGTCCTCCATGCTCTGGACACTGTGCTGACAGACACAGCAAACCTTCTTGCTACAGCTCGCATTGATGTGCCATCTTGGATGAGCTGCACAACCTGGGCAACTTCTGTTGGTTGTAGACATCGCCTCATGCTACCTCCAGGGCTGCGAACACTAACCAAATTCAAAAGTGACCAAGACAATAGCCAGAAATTACGAGAAATGAGGTTCAGCCCCTGCTGAACCACTCCTTTATAGGGGCAGTCTTGCTAATTGCCTCTCATTTCCACCTGTTGTCTGTTTCATTCGCACAACAACAGGTGAAATTGATTCACAATTAGTGTTGCTTCCTAACTGGACAGGTTGATTTCACACAAGTGTGATACACTTGGAGTTACATTGTGTTGTTTAAGTGTTCCCTTTATTTTTTTGAGCAGTGTATATACCGTGCCTGACGTCCGTTCACGCCCCGTTGGCCAGGATAAACAAACGCAATCACATTAAATGGCATAAACTGCAGACAGGACTGCAAAGATTTGTACATTTTCTGTTTATTTGGTTCTAAGAAGAATTTGCTTCATATGTACAAAAAAAAAACAAAAAAAAAAACAGCTTAAATCTGGCTTTGGGCACCTATCAAGCTGTGTGAGGCATCTGCACAGCTTTCAGTGTGGACTTAAGAATAAATCTATGAAGCAGTATGATACAGTAAACAAGACAACGGACTCCTTATGGACTCCTTATTTCAGTACAGTGGAGGTCTGAGCAACTATGGAGATGTAAGGAGAGATACCTCAATATTTTGTCTGAATGACCATTTCTCAAGCCATGTTGACATTGATACAAATCATAAGCACTTACAGGTATATCTCCCATCATATTTACATTCAAATGTGAGTATGTACACTGACCCATGACTGGCCCCCCTCACAAAGAGGCTTTACGTAAATTATAATTACACATTTTGGTTTGCTTTCAGGGACATGGCTTACTACTCAGCTTCAGAATATAGTTTTCCTAATGATTTCACAAGTTTACTGTTCTCCTCAGAGGCCTTTTCAAACTGCATGAAAACAATGATCTATAACCAAGAGTAAGACAGATGCATTCACAGATATAGTAAAAGAAAGTTACGACAGCAATCCAAAACACTGGAAATTATTATAAATGATCACACTAAGGGGATATTCTCTGGTGCATTATCTTAAATCCCTGTAAATACAAAAATATCACACCAGCATCACCCATGCCACTTTAAAGCTGTGAAACTTAGGGGCCAAGGCATGAGGAGCCTGATGATTATGCATCTTAATTTACAATGTGCTGATAACATACAGCACAAAGAGATGAGCTCACAGAGAAACATGTTAATAAAAACCGTGTGGATAAATAATGAATGAGAACAACGGATCACCACACTTCCTAAAATCAAGAACAAAGGACTAAGGCAAAGTCACTGATCAAATATCTAAGAGATAAGTTGAGATGTCTCAGTAGTAGGAGGGTCCAGTATGTGGTCATGAGGTGAAACTTGAGTCAGTTTGAAGAGTTGTAGAGTCCTCCTGGAAGGTTGTTCAGACGCGAACGCAGCTCCTTCCGGACCTGGGTCACCCTTGCCAGTTTGCGTTTGTATTCCTGAAAAAGTCCACAGCAGAAAAAGTCCATCAGATCTCAAATATCTAGTCATTTGAATGAGTGACATTGTGATTTTTTTTTATTTTCCAAATCTCAAAAGCAATTTTGGAAACAAAATTTGAGTGGACAGCTGTAAGTAAGGGATTGAAATTGGGTAATTTAGGATATGAAGACCAAAATTGTTATGTCATTAATATGATAACTTTGTAGTGTAATGTGCATTACACAATGCGGTGTTAAAGGTCTAACTGAAGTTTAATGACACAAGTTTGGATTTCTGGCTAAATATTTCCATCAAACCTGTTGTGTTGTCCCTCACAATTAAGTTTAATTTAAAAAGACAACTGCCGATATGAAAAAGGTTGCATAATCATACTAAATTAATATTTTTTGGCTGTTATGCTTGCAACCAATTTAACTTCCAAACAATTAAATGTATGAGATTCGGAAGAAAAAAAATGTATCAGTATGTTTGCCAAAGTTTCATGACTTGCTCCATGTTTACTTCCACTTCCATCTAAGAAACACACAAAAGATCAAAATAAACTTTCTTCCTCCAATCGATTTTGAGAATGAACGAAACAAATAGGGTTCAAGTATTTAGGTATATTTTACACTCTGTACTAAAGATGACCGACAAAACTGCATGGAAATTATATTTTATTCTAGTGGCCAATTAGTCTTTAAGAGAATTTCACAGAAATAATAGCTCTGACTGTAGCTATATATATATACATAAATATATATATAAATATAGTGTATATGTACCAATTTGTACTTCTTAAAGACACAGTAACATGTAGTGTCACTCAAATCTGTTATTTTTGCTCCAGCTTTACTGCATGCGCTTATTGTGTGTGTTTGCCTAACAAATGATGCATGTAGGTGTGTGGTGCAAGGAAAACATTTTTCCTCACCAACTTACATCTGTTTCAATTAACATCACATCATGTCCTCAATACTGACACAAACAGGCTAAATAATCCTGCTTTGCACCAAAATTCATAAAACCTGTTGTCTCTTATTTGTTTTGGTTTGACCCGTAACAAACATACGAGTTTTCCTCTATTTGAGCACATCTACAGCCTAAATTCAACATTGAGTGTGTAGCTAGCATTTACTGTGTCAATACTACTAAAAAAATAAATACTGTTATTATAGACAATGTTTGAAATTGAAAATGTGCACAATGCATGTACAATCAGGAGCTGCAAGTGTTACAGCAAAAGAAATGCACTCACAAAATCAGTTTTATTTTTTATTTTCATTTTTTTTTTTTTTTATTACAAAGACTTGACTGGGTGAAGATACAAATATGAAATACTTCATCCTCTTGGTATCCTGTGGATAAAAGCTGGACAGTTATTGTCACCACAAAAAAGGGATGGCTATGAGAAAACAAGAAAATCTGTAGTTAAAGTATTTTAGTCGATACTTACCTTGCGGGAAGTAAGTATACATTGAGTTATGATTGAACTGACTTAAAGTACAATGGCTTAAAGAACAAGCCTCTCCCGGTGAAGGGAAAATCTTACATGGATTTCGATCTAAAATCAGGAAACTTTCCTCTGTAACGCCATCAGGTCTGACAATGAAATTGAAATCTATAGTCTAAAAATCTAAAGTCTGACTCGGCAACATGCTGAAATACATGAAAAGAAAAGTTAATTCAATAGTCTGAGCACACAGCTACAAAAGACAGATGAACACCAAGGATCAATAATGTAACACAAAGGTGAGGCAGAGTCCTGCACCGGGTTGGACACCCGAAATAAAGGTTAAAAAACATATTATATAATTCCCTGGGTACGGACGGGTAAACATTTACTAAATGTGGGGGCAGAAGCTGGAGAGTACAAAAATAGTTTTTTTCCCCTGAATAAATCAGAAATGAAAATGATTGTGCAGTATTTTTAACTTCTATATCCGCTTATATTATCACGCATAATCACCATAATGGACCTGTGCAGGACTCCGAGGAGAGGTAGACAAGACATGCACTACTTAAAAGAAAAAAAAGTGATTTACGCACTTCAAGTTTCTGCTCGTTCTGGGTCAGCCCGTCCTTCTGGCTTTGCAGGAAGACTGTTAGTGTGCGCATGAGCTGCCTCCTATCATCAATCTCTGCCGCCAATCGGCCGCTGTAGTCTGCTAGCAACATGCAGGCCTCCTCCACCAGCCGGGAAAGCCGCTCCCCTGATTCTTTATCTAAAAGCACAGAAAGCACAGAGAACAGGGCACAATGCTTAAACCAGTCTACAGGGTTCAACTGGAGGTCGTTCAGTAATCCATCAATACTGGTGCAATGTAAATAGCTACTCTGTAGTCACTGGCAAATCAATCATTGTTTCCTATTTGTAGTTTCAGTGTCTGCGTTTAGGCCGTGAGAGTGAGAGTTCTTCACACACTGGCTGGAGCCCTGGTTCAAAGCCATTTTTATTACACTGCCATCCCCTGGTACACTGGATTATCACAACCCTTCAAAAAGGCAAACTATGAAAATCTCAAAATAAATTGATGAGGATTACATTAAAAGTTTGACCATGTACACATCTCGATCCTGCACATTCAAAAAGCTTAACTGGTTGACAAAATTGTTTTAAAAAATATGGTAGCAAAGTACTTCATTATTTCTCACTACAAAGAGAAAATCATGGCTACTTTAAAAGAGATTTAATAATCTAATGGGTAAAAACACATTTCTCTACAGTGCAGCAGTTCAGTAGAATAATCTGCCAACGAATCTGAAACTGAGTATTTCACACAGCACGTTTAAAATGGCCTTAAAGAAATGGTTACAAAGTACCATGTAGTTTTTTACTTTTTATGATCACGATAATAAGAGCATGTTGACATAGCTGCCCCGCCGCCTGCTATTTACTTGTTGATTGTATTGTCTGCACCATTTCTTTTATTTCTTTTTTTTAATCTTGTGGTGTGTCGAGAGTTGTACTAAAAAGGACCACAACAGAAATAAGTCTTCAGGCTTTATTGTGTTTTCATCCTGACTTCTAACATATGTTATGTGTGTTTAAATAATCAAATCAAAATCAAACAATCAATCAATAGTTGGGGAACAAATGAGGTCTTGTTCAAAAGTGCAAAGGGGGGAATAAAACAGAAAAAAAAAAAAAAAAACTGCTCCTCTCTATTATATTGGTAAAATTCTCTGGAAATGACACTCACCCCGTATCTAGACCACAAGCGGCACGTTACAGTAACATTATAGCTGTGCAAAAAAACACTGCATTGAACAACAATAAATGCTACAACTCCTCAAGACACATGCCAAGTTACCGTGTCTTGCCAGCCACCTGCTCTTTGAGGTGAAGGCGCAGGGTTAGCCCCGAGGTTAGCAGCCACAGCAGCCTACTCTCACTGACGGTGGGCTGATCTTTAAGGTGGACTAACTATTCTCATACAGAAGGAGGTCCATTTGTATTCTTCTTAATAAAAAGAATAAATTGTTTTATATTTAAAGTGTCTGGAGGAGCCAACAATAATAGTTTTAGTTGCTTTCTGTGAGCTGATATAAATCTAACTGATTGTGTTAAATGGGCATGTGCAAGACAGCGGCAAATATCGTATCTTTGTCCAAAGAGTCGATATATCGAATCGTGAAAACTTGTGATTAACAACCCGACTCAGTACCTCCACCCTGCTACTCATGGAGACATTATTACTTATATAACTAATAAGTACTATGTTACGGAGCCATGGAACAGACTTGTGTGTTTAATGGAGTTTACAATAGTGTGCAGTGTCCTGCCTCCTACCTGTGATCCTATGTAGTAGTGACGTGTCTTGCACTTCAGCAGGCAGGGAGGAGATGCGCTGACGCAGCACTGAGTCGCCAGAGGCTGCATTTTCCAGCTCCTGCAGAGCTCGGATTAACTCTGATGTCTGAAGTAGCGGGAGGATGATAAGCAGGGAAGGGAGGTGAAAGGAGTAAAGAAAGGAGAGAAGTCAAGGAAGAATGTATGGTGAAACTAGGAGTAACATATATACACGTGTCAAATATGAGCGACATTAGAGAGGCAGCCGAGAAAAACAGTATTACGATACAAATCCACCCAGAGGCAGCTGTATCATCATCAAAGGACCTTTATGTGGTTAAGAGTATATTTCATTACACCCTGTATTTATGGCTACACTGTTTGTTAAGTCAATCACCTCTGGGGGCTCGGCTGGGGAGCTCTGGGAAGCAAAGTCCTCATCAGCTGGCCGGATCTCCTCATACGACCTCTTCTTAGCCTTCTTTTCTCCATCTAGGATTTACAATAACAGACATAGAACACTTCATATAGAAATCAAATTTCATCCTGTCCTAAAACGTTATTAATAAGAGCTGTGTGCTGCCTGAAAATGCAAAACCCAGCAGGAAGTCTTTCAAGACTAAGAGAGGTTTAAACCTGCAGATTGGCAGAATGTGGTGGTGGTCTAGTGAATCATTTTGATTTTGCAAGTAGTCATTTTGAATTTGGACTTTACTGCTTGGATCACACAAGTCAGAAACTATCCTACGCAGTCACCACTAAAAACAATTCTACAAATCGTGTAATACTAATAATATTAGTGTAGACTAATCTTTATCTGCAACTGTAAAGAAATGCCGCGTTCAAACAGAATGAATAGACATGAAAAAAATTCAAATGTAACGTTATAAATAAAGCTTTGAACTATTCTGTACAGCCCAAGCATACAGCCACAGAAGCTTATTGTGGTAAGTAGTGTTAGCATTGTGTGAACTTACATAGGACTTGTGAGAGCTGATCCAGCAGGTTGTTCTCGTACACAGCTCTCTCCTGCCAGATGGACAAAACCCGACCCAACTGTTTCTTACAGCCCTCCTCGCCATCTCTGGACAGGGAAACGCACGTTAAACAGCTTCATAAAACTCAGCGCATGTTAGGCCCGGACAATATAGTGATACAATCTTGAGGAGAATTCATTCAATGTGTATTTATATCAATGGGTTTAGGTGAGTCCCATCAGGTAGTGCAAGTGATGTATAGAACACTTAAAAAAAATGCACGAGTAGGATTTGCCTTAAAAACTTCAAATAAAATATAGACTCAAACTAAAGATAATTCATCTCAATAGTCACTTATGAACCACTAAAGGTGTGTGGTGGTGTCTGTAGCTGCAGAGTCTCTGCCCTCTGAGTGTATTACTTTTTATGTTGCTGTGTTAGGGACGTTTACGGCCGTCAACCTCTATAAAAACTAGGATTGGGTATTGTTTGGATTCCGGTTACGATAAAAGGTTCTGCTCATCGATTTTGATTCTTTGAGGGGGTCAAAACAGGTCACATACTTATTTCACAGAAACAAAAACCATATGAAAACAGTTCCACAAATGTATATTCATATTCCAAATTCACTTTATAAGGTTTATGGAAACTGTAAATGAATTGCATACTGTTTAATTTGGTTGCAGTTTTTAAATAATATGATTCAATAATAGCTGTTCATTGTTTTTTCCATTCACAAGTTAGTTCTGATTGGCAAAAGTAAAAAAAAAAAAAAAAATTTTTTAAGTAATTCAAATCATTTTCCAGACCTTGCGTCCCACAGCACCGGGGATGAGTACAGCGCTTTAAACTTTAAATGTTGTGTTTACAAACCACAACTGACAAATCCTTCTCATTGTGCATTTAAGATGCAATTATCTAGAGTTTCCAAAATCGCTCCTTTCATAAATTTCTTGTAATATTATTTTTTTTAATCAAAGTTATGCATCAATATAAGCAACAGACAAAGAATAAACAAACACACTACCCAGTCCTAAATAAAGTAAGTAAATAATGCATTTTCCTGAGCCAGTTACAGAAATTTTAGACAATGTAGACTTACTAATGATTTCTAAAAAATCTGACCTGTACACATGTTTGAATGCATCAACGATGACGGGTGCAAAGTCCTGAGTGAATTCTGGTCCTTTCTTCTTGCTGTTCTGAATGACGTCATTGGCCAAGTAGAGGAAGGTCAGCTTGCGTGATACCTGAGCTGCATGCATTCAAATGTACACAAACGCATATTACAATGAGGCATTTGCTAATTATTTATAGCACTGAACGTTAAGCTGAGCAGTAGGTCAATTAACGTGCTAAAACTACGTATTATTGATTTAAATCCTTCCTGTGAGAAATGATAACAAGAAAAAAAATAATTGTAAATGCAACACCATGTTTTTTTCCACCAAAGCAGACAATCATTTATTAATTTGACTCTTTTCTATGTATTAAAACACAGCAAATCACTTCACAAACATCAGTCACAACTAAAAACAAGGTCTATCCAGTTACAACCATTTAGTTACACAGTTTATTCTTCACTATACCTACATAAAAGCTCCAAGGTTTAGGACAGGGATACGCAACTGGCACCTAATGTACATTAAAAGAAAAAAAATTCCCATTGTGAATCAATTAACTTTTGATGCGATTTAGAAAAAGGTCAGCGGGCCACCCGGCACTGCATCTGGCTGGTGTCTGTATGTTAAATATTTAATTTCACAAGTTATTTTTTACTCTTTAAGTCGCATGGCTTGTTTTGCATTGTCTTGTATGTCTACTTAATGGCAGCGTGACATCATACAGGTAATGGTTTATATCTCTTTGTTGTTAATGGACAGATAACAGTCAACACTGAGCTGAGCATGAAGCTCTAGAGAAATGTGTGATCCCTGTCCCCATTGCACACTGCTTTCAGTCCTCAGACAAACTCCTAAAATACAACAACCACTTGAGATATCATTAGGTTGTTGACTAGCACCCTAGGGAAAGTGTGCCAGTATTAGCTGCAACTACAGCAATACCAGACATCCATACAACATGCTTTTTAAAAGTAATTCAAAACAATATTCCCAAGAACTAAATTATGTGCTTGTACTGTAACTTCATCTACAAATTTAGTGAACCCACAAAATGTTACTTTTGTGAATCAATGTGGGTACATTTGCTTAATTAATTAATGGCAGGATCTATACATAGACATTTTGAATGCCTTGAACGGCACCCTTAATACAAAAAAAAACAACAACTATAAAATTGCACAGCCATGTTCAACACATTCAGTATTTTCTTTTCTGCATTGAAAGACCATTTAAAACAGTGTGACATGTGATGTTTAAAAGCCTATTATGGTAATAATGAGCCCATAAATAAAATGATATAGGCTATAGAATATTGAACTGACAGGTGTTAATTATTCAGTGTGTCTAAAAAAAAAAAAAGTAAAATAAAATGGTCATGGTATGTGTATAAGACACTGTGTCAAAGTCAAAGTATTAGTCAGAGTACACCTTTAGTACACACTAATGTAGTTTATATAATTTGTTCTCATGGTCTCTGCCACCTAAGCCTGAAAGTATTACACAGACTGACACATAGTGTCTGTGGAACACCTGAAGCCTGTGGGGCTACAAAAGACATATTTTTAAATTGAGGTATGTTTGCCCCAGTGCTTGAGAGGAAAGTGAGAAAGAAATTAAGAAAAATACAGATTGAGAAACCACTTTTGACCTAGCTAAAGTGTTCTTACATCCCAGAAGAAATGCAGGCCCATCCCAGCAGCTACAAACAGCAGAAGCCAGAATATCTAACCAGCATCAGTAGCATTGACCAACTGTGACCCAAATATTTCATGTGATCAGTGCATTAACAAAATAAGGATGAAAGTATGAAATCACTTTTCACTTTCGAAAAGGTAGAATAGATTAACTACTCAGCAATACATCAGGAGAAAAATATTGACGTCAGGTTAACGTTAACCTAATAGTAAAGCAATAACTGATTTTAGGGAAAGGGTTGGACACGTGAACTGGTATAATTGTTTTCACTCATTTGGTTATTATAAATATATCGATTATAGCTTCTTTAAAGCTGCATTCATTGATTCCTTGGCGGCAGTAGAACAAGCAATAAAGATAACTATGTTAGCACCTTTTAAATAAGTTATGGTACACGTGGTAACTAACAATTGCTTACTTACTCATCTCACAGACGTGTTGTGACTGGACAGCTGGATGCTGTGTGCTGTCTCCTGAGGGGACATCTGTCTCTTTAGCTGCTAAACGTTAACATAGCTAACTTTGTAACTGTCTGCCATTTGCTGCTATTTAACGTTAGCGTAATGCGCATTTAACATCTGCACTCAATGGGGGGCGGGTCAACTTAAAGCACCGTGATAGTATGACGGCCTTGTATGTTGTTTACAAGGGCATTTGTGAATATTAATTTCACAAATTTAGAAAGCCACGGCTTCAATTAGTGAAGTCAACTTTATTGGTCCTAACATGGCTAACACAGGCTTATGTTAGCTAAATAACGTTAACGTGGTTTAAGACTTGTTAACGTTACTGCTCGTTAGCAGTTAGTGTGCTAACAGCGACGCGTTGCCTGATAACTTTGTTAACTGAGACAGATGGACATCTACAATAACGCTGAATCCAGTGCTAACTGTTAGCTAGCCCCTGTAGCCAACAGCTAACTTGTTTGTGTCTTGTGGAAGCAGGTCAGTGTTCTTTATTAGGCTGAACCAGCCTGCTCTTATCGACCTTACCTTTCTTCAGTTCGTTGATCCAAACACTGACAATGGTCCTCGAGTGTTTTCTATGATGAATGAGCCACAACGACAACGTCTGCACACTTTGCTGCGAGTTGCTGAGCTCGGATAGTTTCTTTTCTAAAGCCGCCTCAGAGAAAGCTGACATCTTGACGAGATCACAGGGAGTACGAGGCAGCTTTAAGGTTTCTCCCAGATGTGTTATCTACTGCAGTTAGCCACTACAGGAATGTTAGCCATCAACATTAATTGTTATACCTTACCTCACCTGTGTGAAGACTGGTTGTTAATGCTAACTAGCTACCACCGTCCTCTTAGTGTAGGGGTGGCCGCCTTGCTGGTTAGCTGGGGACAAACCACAGCAGCCTGCAGGAGCTGCTTCCGCACGTTCCGTATGGCAGCTGTGTTGCGTTCAAATCAGATGGAATTTACAGGTATGATTGTGTTATGGTATTATATCGGCTATGACTGAGCATTAACTGCAATATATCAGATATTTCGGGAAATCGAGCCTATTAATGTTCAGGTTTATCCGATGAGTTAATTGAACGCAATCAAAGAAACCTTGCAGTCTCTATAACATTAAACAAGTGTTTGCAGTGTTTAGTCAGTGTACACGTGTGGTTTCCTCTCGTGTCTGAGGACGAAATTCCTTGAATTCAACCCCCTAACTGGTGATAGATTCATCACTTGCATCATTTCCCAAATTGTGTGTATAGCAACCTTGTGTCAATATCCGTATCATTCCATTATACACTATAGTCAACTTAAATAATACTATATTCAGTGGTGCACAAAACAAAAGCAAAATTACATCACCCAAAAAAAGTTGAGTAAATAGATTCAAGCACAAACCTAATGTAGGACATCATATTTAATGAATTTTAAATTAAAATTGTTCTTTGGAGTTATTCAGGCACAGCTTGCATAACAACTGCAGTCACATTGGCATACCATGTAGGCATTAGAAGTTTCCTTTTTTTAGTTCATTTAGTGAGTGCTCTGCTGTTGCTCTGATCTAATACAATTTATATAACACTCAAAAACTGCC
This sequence comes from Bovichtus variegatus, assembly GCA_943593645.1. Taxonomy (NCBI): domain Eukaryota; kingdom Metazoa; phylum Chordata; class Actinopteri; order Perciformes; family Bovichtidae; genus Bovichtus; species Bovichtus variegatus. The sequence goes on along the minus strand of CALSCE010010855.1, from coordinate 10,042,480 downwards.
AGTCCAGCTGCTGTACAAAGTGTGATGCTTTATATTACTGAGCATGTTTCTCACCCTCACTTGGCTAGGATGCATGTTAAACCTAGACTTAAAAGCCATTACATTTCCCTTCACATTATCTCATTATCCCCAATACTCAAGTCACTTTTATAATTCTTAGATAACAAAAACACAGGCCATCATAAATATCTTTGTTTTGAATAAAAAAACAATAGCTTTTGTTTTTAGGTAACCAGATAATGCAGGTACACTTTTACTTATAACACCTAACTGTGTAAGCCCAAGCACATCCAAGGAAATGTCACAATCTAGGCTTATTTTAGCGTAATGGTTCACAATCACATCTGCTTGCAGAGTTGGATGAAAGAAAATTCAAAATCCCCATTGGTTTCATATAAAAGAAAGTCATAAAATAATGTTGCAAGTAAAAGGGAACAAAGCTAAACACTGATCTCAGAGGCTATGTAGCTTGTATCACTACAGGCAAAACATCACTCCATTAGGACACTCCCATTTCTGATCGAGACCAGATACATTCATTTAAAAAAAAAAAAAAAAAAAACACTAAAAATGCCACGGTGCGATAACAACCCAGTCTATCGGATGTTGATTACGTTCAATGGGGGAGAAGAGAAAAAAAGAAAGTCCCTTTCAGTAGAAATGTATGGCAAAAATATTCAGAATTAAAATGTGGATATGCAAACATATATGGAGTTGTTTAAATTGAATATCCTCAACTTATCAAATCAAACCAGCAGCTCTGAAATTAGGATCATAATAAACAAAGTTTGGCTAGGTGGGATGAAAGCATTTGACTGGGACAAACCAAGACCAATGCAATCACTGACTGGATGAGGAAAGTGTTGGTGAGGATTTGTCCAAGATCCATTACTGTAGTTGGGGTTGGACATCCTTCCATGGCCTACTTGGATGGCCGAATGCGCTGTAGGTTGTCATATAACTTTGTGAAGCAAATCGTCTGTCCAATCTCAAGAAACTCTGGTGTACAGCTGCCCCTGTGTGCAAGGGGATCTCTTAAGTGAGGATGCGCGTTGACCAGATAGATAATGCCGTCCCACACTGCCCGTCTGAAGACTTGCATGATTTTGTGCCATGTACTGATATTGCGTTTTTTGGTTTGCAATAATGTCGAGTAGCATCTGACCTCATCTCATTCAGTCCCTTTTCTTGAAACTCTTGTGCCAACTTTACTGTGAAGTGGGATTGTAGCACTGGTCAGTGTAACCCGCCTCACATCCATTGTTTGAGTTATAAAATGCCCAGTCCTGAGTGGGACACGGCCGCCGGCCACCACTCATTTTTTGTCTGTGGGCCTTCATTTTGCTACTCTTTGTACAACCTCTTACTCGATCTTACTTGAGAAACCGTGCTGTCCATTGTAATTATTTCCCCCGTAAACCTTTTGGTATTTTTGTTCCAGTTATGTCTGACTAGTTGAAGTATTCATTGTCATTGAAATAACCATCCACCTCTTGATACGGAGTGACTGTGACGTGTCTTTCTGGTTCCATGTATTGACCAGCGTCTGCATCTCCACTGTAGAGATCTTGCTGAAGTTGTGAGGATTGTTCAGCTTGGTTATTTGGAAACGATCCAGTGTCATAGTCCAACTCACAGTCCTCTGACTGGAACTCTGGAAGATTTGCGTCGGATGAAGGGGCGCATGCAGATGGCACAGGGAGGCCGTCCATGCTGAAAGAGCTCCTCTCCAGCAGCATTGAACCTTTGGTAAGAGGCAGGCTTACCTTGAACACAGGATTGGTCACTTCCCCCATTTTCCTTTTTACCGCCATCCTTTTTGGCCATTGTGACAGCCGCACGGCACATTTCTCCGGCATGCTTTGATCTGAAGTCTTGTTCACACTTGGCCCTTAAATAATAATAATAATAATAATAATATTGAATTACTGAAAGGTCCCTTTCAAGTTGCAATTGAGATTCAACTTGTAATTTCAAGTTGAAATGTTACTTCCAAAGATGCACACCTTTGACAGTTATTTTCTGCTTTTGGATGTCAGTATGTGTCCATCCATTACAAAGCATCTTTACACCTGGAAAAGAAGAAAAACAATACAGGGGGTATACAAACATACACGTCTTTCCACTAAAATTGCACTGGGTGAAAGAATATGTAAGTTGGTTAAATGCTGGAAAATAAAACACAGGTAAAATAAAAGGCTTAAGGAGAGTAAAGGGAACAACAAAAGAATAAAGAAGTGAAAAAAAGGAGTCAATAACACAAAAGTAGATAATAAAAGTTCAATTTAACTCAACTCTTTTAGGTCCCAAAGTATAAGCTGCTCTCAAAACTCAATCCCTATACTGTATGAAGGTGGCTTACACGGTATATTTGGTTAAATCCCTGCCTTTTAGTCTTAAAACATATTCTCATGTAAGGGAAAACTACAGTGGGCCTTGGGTCACATTGGAGTGTCCGGTTATGTCTAACCCCAGGACAGGTCATTCCCTCGTAAACGTATAGCACAACTATAAATTCGCCCAGAGCTGTTGGTCCACAGCTGAAAGATAAGAGTTGTAACTGCTCAGTTGTCTTTGGCCGTGCAAGGTCGGGGAAGCGGAGCAGTCTCAGAGTAAACATCCGTAGATTAGATTAGGGGCTCTGTGGGTTGAATCAGACATTAGATGTTATGGCCGTGTTGTCTATGAGATAAGGAGCCTTCAACGTTATCCATCTTCAGGTCAACATGTGTCGGTTAAATATCTCAGGAGAAAGGCTGTGCTCCAGAATTGATGGTGGGGTACTCTTGTCTACGTCTCGGTATTCACTTGTATTGCTCATCCTCTGTTCTCCTTGTACAAGCGGCAATAAACTTTCAGCGTGAGACAAGTAGAGGTCCAGCAGTTTCTTTGGTTTCCAGTACTCTGTTCCTTCTACTTTTCTCCATCATGGAGAACAGAGGCTTGTGGTCACCTTGGCTTCATGGTGATAACTGCATTATTATTATTTATTTATTTATTTATTTTTTTACAGCCACCTTTCAAGCCAAGAGGGAGTTCAGTGTTCCAAACTTGAGACTTTGTGGAACATCACTTTTTATGCACAGTATGACACCACCCTTTTTCAAGAAATTAATCCGAGGTGAATCGTTTATGGCCGAACAAGACAACCGTGGATGAGAATGCATCTGTACTTACACCAGTGGTAACTTTTGCCAGTCAGTTGGATACCGAGGGATTCTGGTGCGTTTACCACCTGGGAATATGAGATGTTTGAACATTTTTGATGGACAGATGATTACAAGTGAACTCTACACCTTTATGGTAAATAACTTAAGAGTCTTTTTACACCTAGGGCAGCATAATCTGTACATACAGTAAAAGTAAATGATACCTTCAGCTCTCCTCTGCCCTCCTCTTGCTCCACTTTCCTGGCCAGTGATTGGAGAAGCTTATAGTTGTCATTAATATCTGCCATCACTACCTCCACCTGCTCAGGATGAGTTTCCATCTACACACAGACGTTTTCAGTGAATTTAAAAAGTTAAACCTAGCATGTTCTCTACAGCCTTTGGATGCGTAATGACAAAGTAGTTGTGTTATAGTACATTTCAATTATAGATCCACAACAAACTGACCAAGTAGTTCACGATATGGGAAGATCTGGTTAGGTGATCAATGATGTCCTTTTCGTCGGCTCTGATGCGGCAGCAGTGACATAAGAAACAGTACGTGCGGCCATCTTCGCTTCTACATTCAACGACGCAGAAAAGGCCTGTTGCAAACACGTAGAAGCAGCTTCTTTTAAAGCAGTACTTTGACATTTTAGGAAATACACCCATTTGCTTTCTTGCAAAGAGATATATAATATCAATACCACGACTGAACGGTAAATGTGTAGCTACAGACAGCAGTATGCATTTGAAGATGGCGTCTCTGTATGTATAGCCAAGTCAGAAGAAAAGCATTAGCTCACAACATCATTTGTGGATGTGTAAATTGAACTTAAGGGAGCCACATTGTGCGGACCTTTGTTTATATTTTCATATTCTTTGTCAGTGCTCACCAATAAGAGGCTTGGTTCCTGTGTAGCCTTCAAGAAAGCTGTTGTCCGATAGCACAGAGTGTTCAGGTGGTGTGTGCTCTAACCGGCCTTCTGACGTAATAAAAGCTACGGTTTGTTTTGTCTCTGGCACTGCAGAGGTCTTGGAGTATTTCAATAGTCTTTGTTGGTTCTCGGAAGGCAATACAATCCTCTGCGACTGGATGGAATAGTGCTCCAGCTGCACAGATGTGGTCTCTGAATGGCTTTCAGCTTTACCCTGTCGGTCTCTTAAGATAGTGGTCAGGGTTACTGCTGTGGTGTTTAAAAATAAAAAAAATTAAAGATACAGCTACATTTAAAAGAAAAGACAGAGGACATTAAAAGAGATGGGATTGAAGGGGTGGAGAGGGGACGAGAGCCACTGTCCTAAACAAGTTAATAGTGACTAACCGTCAATCTCACTGTGTGTTGCAATCTTCTGGTAGACAGCATCTTCAAACTCTAAACACTTTATTTGAAGGTGCAAAAAGATGTAAGTACTCTTATCCAAAACATGCATCTGTTTGCAACTACAAACAAAGACATACGCGGTCAAAAAATTAAATACCTGGACATCTCCCGGTCCCTCTTTTCCCTCAAGTATTTTGGCCATCTCCATCAATGGCCAGGCCAGCTTAGAAAGGTCTGACTTCTCTTTCCTTTCTGACACCAAGTGGGGGTGCCGGGCTCTCTGTCGAGCAAAACAACACCTGTGAATAAACTACAATCCAAGGCAGTACACAAAATTGCCATCATGACTTCTACAGTACTACTTACAATGTAGTTGTATCTGTGGAGACTTCCCATAATATGGTTTCGCATGTCAGCTTTACTTAGTCGACAGACACATACCTCACATAGGTACAATACTTCTCTGTCGTGTGTACCCGCCTTCACACACTCTATGATACTGCCCAGGCCTGAATGTATACAAAATGATAGAATATTTCAATACACACAGGTAGGGCTGTACTGAATAGACTCACGCAGTCAAGCGTCAATCTGACGAAACTGACTGGTTATATTCATTAAAGAAAGTTGATTTAATGAAAAAAAAGACTAACTCATGATCAATGATCACTTTATTGAAATTGAGGATTTACTTTTTAGGGTGACGACGTGATAAAAATATGAAGACAAACATTCAAAGCTTCGATTGAAAACTTCAATAAAAAGCTGAATGTTTAAAAACAAAATGACATTCGGTACAGCCCTACACATAGGACATACACAATATATACACAAAATAAGAATTTGCTACTACAGACCAATAATGGGTTGTAATCTGTTCTTGTTGTTCAGATACACCTTCAGAGAACCGAACAGCTGGCTTTTGGGAGAAACGCCTACGAACAGAGAATGCATCAGGCAACCTTAATTACAGAAAAATGGCGTAAGCATGGTAGCCCACATGCAGAGAGTAAAAGACATACCTGGTTGTGCTTCAACCGGCTGCATGCTGCAATTGTAGGATCAACACCTGCATACAAATGGAGTCTAGTTATTAATTACAATTTGAGTGTGCTTGTGTCCAGATGACTGTTTAAGTTGTCCCCTTAAATAGCATGAAAAAAAAAAAAAAAAAAAAAAATCATAGGAAAGGGACTGGAAAATATAAAACTTCCTGAAACATATTTAAATAATGAAAAAAGGTAAGAGAAAAATAAAAAAAAATAAATATGAATCAGGGTCAGCCATGACAGACCTCTGAGCACCATCATCATAATACTACACACTCTACCAACTACATCAGTCCCCATGTAGAAGCAATAGTAATTTGACTTCAGATATTAAATAATTATATTATGTAAAGTCTCCATTACCCTCACAAAAGTTTACCGTAAGCATTCTGCATTCCACCATGTGTTCAAAATAAAACTACAACTCAAAATATAAATAAAATAATTAGGGTCCGGTGACAACAGTCTCACAACAATTTTCAGGCATCGATTGGCCTTTACAATTGTTATGTTAAAATGTTAAAGTTGTGTGTACATTTAGTTTTGTGTAAATGTGTAATCCTATTTATATCTGCAAATTAAATTCTTCTTACATGGACAATACCAAACTGTGGCTTTACATTAAATAACCACCAGATGGCGCCGAAGTGTCCTCGCACTGTTCAGACGGGTGGGCGTCCTGACAGTGACGTTGTCATGTCATGTCATTTTTTTTAGTAAGACATTAACTAAAAACCATAAACAGTTATCTAACGACTTAATTATTGTGTCTTTACGCAAACAATTAACGTTACAAGAGGCTCCAGTGTGTTGTTCATTTACACAGCGACATGGACAGAACTGCTAACGTGAATCACAGCGTTACACACCGTTAACGTTACTTTAGACACAGTGCGTCTTTCTGCTGTCACTTTGCTAAACTGATGAAGATCAATTAATTAGCGTCAGCTGGCTGTTTTAGCAGCGTACAAGTCAAAGAGTTCATTCATCTGTTGCCGTTAACGTTACACCAGTGTCATCAAAGAAGAGCGTACGTTAGTATAGAGGCAGAATATCCCAATTGTATAAATAACACGAAGGTTAAACTACTAGCTAACGTTAGTCAACTAAAGTTACGTGCTTCCCCGTCACACTGGGAAACAAACCATTACAATGAAACAGCCAAACTACCGTTAGCAACCAACGTTAAAAAATTAAGAAAAATAAAGTTAGATACAAGTAACGTTAGTAACACATCTTATTAAACTGTTTAAATGTGCCCTTTACCACAATTGACTACACGTGTCACAAATAATGACATCAATTCACCAAATAGATTGACTTGTTAATTTAGGAAACCAAAACTAACCAGCTTGAGTGCGACGTGCCATCGAAACAATTGTAACGTTTCATTTCAAATTCATCTGTAAACAAGGTACCGTTAAAGACACTGACTTCCTACTGTACATTAAGTTACCGTTAGAAGTTACTGACCGTCTCCGTGTTGCTAGGTCGAGGTAATCGAAATCTAAAATCCGTGATTAACAGACGAGGCGGATAAAACTGGGCATCACCTCCACGGAGCGAGCAACAAGTGTGTGTGTGGAGCGAGCAACAAGTTGTCTTGGTTGGCCAATCTTTTCTTCTTCTTCTTCTTCTTCGTCTTCTTCTTCGTCTTCTTCTTCTTCTTCTTCTTTGAGATTTATTGGCGGTTGGCAACCAACGATGTGGTGCATTACCGCCACCTACTGGACTGGAGTGTGGAGCAGTAGATTGGCATAAAGAAAAATAAAGAAAAATAAAAACACAACATTTTCTCTATTAAGAAATTAATTAAAATGCTATATGTTTTCTCTGATGACTTCCCTAGCAAATTCCTTAATGTAAAACTGTGTTTTCCATCAGTTAATCCTGACATTAATTCACTTCTCCTCTCTTTGCCAGACCTGTTGCATTCTATTAGTGCACGTTTGACAGTTTTCTGCTTATTACAGTGTGTGCATAGTCCAGTGGGTTGTTTGCTTATTCTGTGGAGTGTTTGATTTAGTCCTGTGTGTCCTGTTCTCAGATAGGTAATGACCATCTCATCCCTCTGGCTCCTGCTCTGTCTTCCACCTACACCTACATGTTTCAGAAGGCTGTAAAGATGTCTTCCTGTGTCACTTAGGGCCCAGTATTCTTGCCAAGTTTTGCGTATATAGTCTCTTATGATAGCTTTAACCTCTGCTTTACTTAACGGTATTTTATTTTCCAGTTATTTTATTTTCCTCAACCCATTGCAATATCCCGAGTAATTCATCTGTGTACACTGAAAGGTGGTCTTTTTTACTGCTACTTCACAATGAGGGGGGAAGAATGCAGCACCTGTACCTGTTCTTTTGAACCATCTGTGAAAATGAACATTTTATTTTAGTGTTGGTCAATATAGTTGTTCCCTTTGGTACAAGTTTAGGTTTTTCTTTGAGTTTAAGCTGCAGACTTGTGTCCATTGATGGCATATTAAACCACCACGGAGATATAGTTGATGATGGAACAGTGGGACTGAGTTCTAAATCACTCAGACCTATATTGTGTGGCTTGGCATTCCCTATCCACCCACAACTGTTAAATGTAGACTCGTTATGCTCCTGTAGTTTCTTTCGTCGTGATGTTGTGATGATGATGAAGGAATCTCTGCTGACACCGGCTCAGTTGTATATAAAAGGTTTATTACAAGTAGCACAGCATCAAACACCAAAAACAGGCGATGTGAGGATCCCAAGCCAAAATGAATCCTCTCCCTTTACATCACTCTGTCCCTGTTATCTATAGGGCACAGAGACCACCTCAGCCCCTAGCAGGTCATCTGAGGTCAATGTATGGATGACCAAATATGGGCAAACCCACATGTTATTGAGTAAAAACAGATGTCCTGTTCTCTAGTGTGTAGAGGATGTTTATTGAGTAAACACACATGTCCTATTCTCTATTGTGTAGTGGAGAGGCCCCTTCCAGCCTTCCTCAGGATCCCTTATATAGGAATGTACTTCCTCCATGATAAACAATATACACATTGTGTATTGCCAGGCCATACACCACACTCCCAACACTCCTGTAAAATGGTCTTTGTAGGGTGAGATCTGCTGTCATGTAGGTTTGTCCAATATGCCACCAATAGCTTGACCCTCCGAATTCATAGCGGGATTAAAAATATCATTCATCATTATGTTAAATCCCATATCATGTTAAACAATCTTAATACTGCTTCAAGTGCTCCATCTTTCATAGGAGCTAGTATGCTGTAACATATATTATCTTTCCCTGGTGAGGTTTTCCATGCATTACAACAGGATCTCCTTATTCAAATAGATTAAATGTTAAATCTAGTTCTTCTTCTGATGTAGCTCTTCTCTCTGTAACTCCTGGGTGTTGCGCATGGGTATTATCTCTACACTCCTTAGCTTTTAAAGATACATTTATCTTCACAAATGTCTTTGCTAGGAGTTCTCCCTTCTCTACATTACTTATTGCCTGTATATCACTGCTGGTCAGCGCTGGTATATCAAAGTTGTTCTTTATGCCACTCATTTTCCTTATCATTCCCCATAGATCCGACAGCTGAGTTTCTCTCCCAATTTTATTACAGTATTGTCTCCCGTATGTACGTTTTGCTGTTGCCTGTGCTCTTTTGTGGTGGATCAATGTATCCTCTGGATTGCGACATCTTCTTCTTTAATGCAGAGTCCTTGGTGTTGTTTCTCAGGATTTATGGCTACAGTTGGCAGGTTTATGTTCAGGCATCTGTGCCTGTTCCCTGAAACAGTTATTATCAAAATCTGTATCTCCAATAACTCATAACAAGGAAGAAACACAAGAGACGTTGGTAGTTGAAGTCAGATAATTATTAAGTTGTACAACAGAATAATGAGGACAGAACTATACCTGTTGGCTCAGGACCAATTCCGCCTAAAGATCTCTTGGTACAGCTCCTTTTTATACTCTCGATACTGTCATGCAATGAGGTCAACATTCCTGTCTTTAGTGCTATTCTTCACATTTTTTCCAAACATGGCAATGAGCTAGAGACGGTTGTCTGTTTGCTCTATCTGCTTGACAGGACATGTCTTCACGTATACTCCTACATGAAACAACAGCTGTTTTACTCACACTGATGTATATATTAATAATTGATCTTGCTCTTACACAGTCACTAACCACTGGCCCTCGACCCCTGTGCACTTCAAACTTTAGAGAACTACAGGGGGGTAACTAAAACAAACCTGGGCCCCTCTCACACTCTGAGAAGTCACAGAGTTGCGTTAGTTAACACGCACATACTCACTCATATTTTAGAAACATAATTAAACTCTTTATCAATAAAATGTTTTTTGAACTACAAATGACACACACAGCTATTAACTAATGAATAAAGGCAATGATAAATGAATCAATGACTACTGTGGTAGGCAATGAATGAATGAGGTCCACCATATACCACATAAAGCAGTAAATGATCATTTTGCCAAATGGATTAACGTAATGTGAACACGGGGGAACATGTGGTGTATATCCTGGCAATACACAATGTTTCTTTTCTTTATCAGGTTTGGGATACATGCCTATGTAAAGGATCATGAGACTGTTGGAAGGGGCCTCTCCACTACACACTAAAGAATAGGACATCTGTTTCTTACTCAATCACATGTCTTTTACATTGACCTCAGATGACCTGCTAGGGGGTGAGTTGGTCTCTGTGCCCTATAAATAACAGGGACAGAGTGATGTAAAGAGAGAGGATTCATTTTGGCTTGGGATCCTCACAGTTTTTGGTGTTTGATGCTGTGCTACTTGTAATAAACCTTTTATATACAACGGAGCCGGTGTCAGCAGAGATTCCTTCATCATCATCACAACATCACGACAAAAGAAACTACAAACACCAAGTGGCTGAGTATGTATCAATGAGCATACAAACATTTGCATTATAATCAGTTTCTTTGTTTCCTGGGTCTTGATGGGGTTAGCAGGGCAGCACCCTGGAATGTGTGGGTGTTGTCACATGGGTGCTGGTCTGTGACAGCAGTCCTGCATGTCGGAAATTGGAGCTTAAGGATGGGGCTCCTCACCACTTGCCACTATAAAACCCCCTTTGATCATCAAAATCTGGGGTGAGATTGAAAACACCAAGCACAACAAAGTTTTAACAAATGATTAAATCCACTCTTTAGGAACTGGTTTTATTGGCGATATATAATCTATAGTCTTTGTTCTCCCTTTCAGAAAGAAGAACTTCCCACAGAGGTCTGGCCTTGATGCCGTTTCATGCATCACTTTAAAGCTCAAGCAAATACCACGTGTGGGAGGATAGCCAAAACTTGACCTTGAAACAAAACATGCCCCAGAAATGTTCTCCTCCCTTCCCATCCTCCGACCGTTACTCTCATGAACTGTGTGTATTTAAGCAAAGGAAGACAGGAGGGAAGCCCAATGTTTTCAAAAAACATCCTCATCAAACAGATATTCTATTTTTAATAATGAAAAGGAGCATTTGTGAATATCTGCTGATGATTGCGATTAAAGGCCGCACAGGAATGAGGAGGTAGGTCTATTGCCAAGACGTTTCTGGGAAGTCTTCATCTTCGTGGATCAAAAATAACTTCCAGCGCAACAGTTGTGTGTGAAAACATAATTGGATCAATCTGAAAATTAAATGGTTTCTTGGTCAGTTTGTGTCTGATGAAATTATAAACCAGAGCACCACACGTTCATGTTCAAGCCCAATAAGGAAGTGTGAAGTTACTGTAATGGAAAAATACTGATTGCTTAGGTTCCTCTCGGGTCATATCTTTTATTTGCAATATCTGTATATATTCTGTGTTAGATCTGGGTATCATGCATACATTTACTTGTATGAGTGAGTGCAAGACAGTTCACTCCTGTTGCCAGTGTCCAGCTGCACTCAACTGTCTAAACTACTTCCTTTCTGCACTCTGAGAAGATGATTCTGTTCCTTTTCAGCGAATCTCCCGTTATTGTGTTATTTCATGCCTGACAAGATGTATGTACCTGCCTGTAAATACAGTCTGACTTCATCAAATAATAAACCTAATTCTGCTGAAAGTGTTTCTGGATAGACAGTTTTCATCATGGCCATTCCCTCTACTCAAAACGCTTTGGTGCATTTGTGCCCTGGTCTAATCTGAATGGTAGAGATGCTGTGTGGGCACCAAGAGTTCTGGGACGTCCATAAGTGAGACATCAGATGCAATCTTTGTTCCCACAGTATTTGAAGAACATACAAAAAAAAAAAGTAAGTAAACTCATTTTAGCCAAAGGGAAAAAAAAAAAAAAATACAAATATATTTTACATTCAACAGAAGATCTGCATTTTACAGCAATTCTATTAAAATTAACAAAACACAAATTTATATAAAAACAAAAATAAATAAAAATCACAGTAGATGACTGAAAATGTTACATTAGAAATGTTAAAAACTGAAGAGCTACAGTAGCTTAATATGCTTTTTGAAAAGGCTTACAAACTTATCCTTGATATTGTGGTGTATGGCCTGGCAAAACACAATGTTCATATTGATTATCATAGAGGAAGTACATCCCTTTAGGAGGGAGCCTGAGGGAGGCTGGAAGGGGCCTCTCCACTACACACTAGAGAATAGGACATGTGTGTTTACTCAATGAACATCCTCTACACACTAGAGAACAGGACATCTGTTTTTACCCGATAACATGTGGGTTTGCCCATATTTGGTCATCCATACATTGACCTCAGATGACCTGCTAGGGGGTGAGGTGGTCTCTGTGCCCTATAAATAACAGGGACAGAGTGATGTAAAGGGAGAGGGTTCATTTTGGCTTGGAATCCTCACATCGCCTGTTTTTGGTGTTTGATGCTGTGCTACTTGTAATAAACTTTTTATATACAACGGAGCCGGTGTCAGCAGAGATTCCTTCATCATCACCACAACATCACGACAAAAGAAACCACAATATGTAAAGCAATCAATGACTAAATGTCTTGCCAGTATCCTCAACTTGTAAATGTATAATTAAAAGGTGTACGTGAACTGTAATGGAAAATTTCATTGCACTCATCGTGACCTTTGAAGCATGACCTTTGCCGTCGCATTGCTTCTCCTCGTCTTGTTCCTTTCTAATATTACTCTAGATTGTTTTAATTAATGGCATCTAAGATGTGATCCTCCAGCTACTGACCTTGCTTCTCACGGATCTTGTTCTTGCTTTGCACCTTTAGTTTTTAATGCATCAAAAGGACTCTCTGTATCTCTGTGTGCCTTTTCTTACATCAGTTTCACACCCTTGAGTTTTAGACAGCTGCTGGCCGAGTTTATTAAAATTAAAAGTAGTAAATACACCACAGATGTATTTTCCCAGTATCCCCCCTTTCTTTCTTCTCTTTGCACTCCACCTTATCTTCGTATAAAAGTCCTGTACTAGCGAAGAGATTTTGTGCTTCGCTGCAGACTGCTCGACACTGCATCGGTGTTCCTTCTTGCAAGAATAAAGAATTCAAAGACAACTAATTCATCAAGTATCTTTATTTCAGTGTAACAGCTCACCATCTCTTATTTTAGTTTGTATCGGCTGAATACAACAGATAAAATATACAAAAAAAAATAAAATAATAATAAGATGGCAATGAACAATTTACACCTAATTTGAGATTTAATTTAGAGATGTGTGCAGTGCAGAACATTCTGGACGGCATCTTTCTGATAAAGACGTGATATGTAGGCCACATATCTAAACTAAATTATGTCTACTAGAAACCAATACAGAGCAATATTTAACAGGTGAACTGCAGAAATAACTCTGTATTTAACCCTCCTAGGACCTTCGTGTCAAATTGACCCGTTTTAAAAAAAATTTAAAAAATCAAGGAAAAGTATGGTATGGTGGCGGGTTATTTATCGTATCGGGAGCTACAGTAAAAAACCCTCTGCCCGAGGCAAAAAAGGAGTTTGGAGATGCCTGGGATAGGATTTCAGTGTTGGCTGCAGTAAGATTGTGCATGAATGGAGGGTGCTCATGTACTTGAGGAGGCATTTGTGTTATCATATTTTGTGAATAGTCGGCTGCAGTAGCGAATGGCACGACGCCTACGTCGGAGGCCTCATTGGTAGCTTTCTTATTTCCCGCAGCCAGAGAGTCACTCGTCCACAAGGAGTAGTGCTGCTCCTGTAAGAGCCAACGCTTCTGCGTTCCCAGCCTCACCCATTCTGGGAGAGGACGAGTTACACTGCGTCCAAATGATTGCAGACTGAAGCGGCTTGCTTCCTGCTCTGGGTAAATCTGCCTTGGGTACTGCCCCCTTGTAGTGTATGCAAGAAGGTTGTCTGTTGTTGTGTAACTTCCAACAACCCCTGGCTGTTCATTTGTGACATAAGCCATTTGGCTGTACCTACCATATCCTCCTGAAGCGTCACTGGTGCTTATCGTTGCAGCGAAACTGTGAGTGACCTGATTTCCCTGGTTCCCCTCAGCGTGTTCCTGTACTTTATAGCTGCCCATAAACTGCTGCTTACTGCGGTTTGGCCTGGAAGTTACGATGGTGTTAATGGGCAACTGGCAAACCTCAGTGCCGTCAGTCTCTGTGTTATCTCGTGGCTGTAGGTTGTTCTTGGTGACTGCACAGTAGATGGGACTGGGGTTGGACTGGCTCGCATTTCCAAAGTTGCTCTGAGCTTCGACACTTCTCTGGTCTTGTGCGCCGCTGGGGTCCCCAGTGCTGGCAGAAGGAAACATGGTGCCGACCATTTTGGCTTCAGTCGCGCCGAACAAAAGGTTTCCCCTCGTTGAAGTGGAGCCTTCTAGAGATGAGTTGTTGGCGAAGCAAGCAGAGTTTGAGTTAGGGGTGGCGAGTTGGTTCTCATGGCCCAAGACCACAGGAGCTGCTGCCGTTGAAAACATCTCCTCATACGAGTTAGCGGAGGGAGGATTTTGTGTCACATTAACCAGCTGCCCCTTTAAATCCCCTCTCGTTTCTTTTGTTGCCATGTTAGATGTAGTCTGCACGGACTTCGGATCCCACGTTCTTTCCACACCACTTTCCGATGCGTCGCCAGCGCAGGAGGTAGCAGTCTCACCGTAATCTGGAGCAGACGTGTAATGAGAAATATTTAACTCTAACTTCCTCTTTCTCACCAGAGCCATTAAGCAAGCAAACTTTGTCCTGTCAACAGTGAATGAGTCTTGTTCATCAGATCCAGGTCCTGCGTCTTCGTCCTCAGGAGACAGGAAGGTAGAGGTTGCAGGAGGGTTAACAGAAGTAGACTCGTAGGCCGAGTCGGGGCTGGGCTGACTGATAGGCAGCACTGTACTGCATGTCCGTTTGCATTTAGCTGGCAAATGATCCTCGAGTTGGGGGTCATTTGAGCCAGATCTGACCCGTGTTTCAATAGATTCAGCAGCTGGTCTTTTTTTGGTCACCGACACGGTTTGACTGGTTTTAGGATCAAGAATAGAGAAAGAGGGGGATTCTGACTGCACCTCTGCCTTTTTCACTTGCAAATCTGGGACAGGCCTCTGGTGCTGAGAGTCTGCGGGTCTGGTTTCTGGTTTCTCTTGGGGACTGAAACATGTGCCAGCACTAGAGACTGGAGGCACAACAGCATCAGCACCTGAGGACCCACTGGCCACATCTATTGGACTCAAGACTCTTCTTTGTTCGACCCCATTCAGATCTCCAACAGTCTTTTCCGAATTATATTTGTCCGTTTTTTGTCTTGCTCCTAAGAGAGACAGTGGAGAAGGAATAACGGAAAAAAAGGAAAGGAATTGAAAAGCCCCATTTCTGAGTCCTCAATTAGGAATGTTAATAATTTAACAGACAATAAGAATCTTGGGAAACTGGAAAGGTAGCCGTACGTGTCCAACTTCGAGGCTGCTAACTCTCGGACAGGTGAACCGGGGACTGGGTCGCCTGTTTTACGCATACAAGAATAAATAAACAAATGGTGGCAATAAATGATGGATTTAACCCGTTTTTGCATTGTTTATCGTTGCAGCTGGGTGGATTTTTAGGCACTTCAAAACACAATACCCCTGCACGGCAGAAATTAATCTTGTCGTTTAACAGTTAATAAATCGATAAAAGAAGATCAACTATCGGTCAGGATTTTTTTTTTTTTTTTTTTTAAAGTATCTAAATTAGCGTCCCTATCCTCGATCAATCTTAAGAAATGATCTACAGTGAAGCAGTATTTCACCTGCAGCAGGTGAGGGTCAGGACCCCTTTTTTATTTTCATGCTTAACATTTCCAAGACATGAATACACTGCCCATACACTGTTTAACTTGTCATATTTAAAATTATAAACATCATTTTTATAAATATTACAAACATATTACACATTTATAACAGAGACATAATTACCAAGTCAAACTTACAAGTATTATGCAAGTCATACCAGTTTCTGGTTAGCTGGTAAAACAAAGTCCTACATTTACATTAGTCACTTCAGTTAAGTGGTGTGTAAGTGGAACAAAAGACCCTGTAACTGGACCAATGGGACTCACCCTTTTGTTCCGGAGTACAGGTGGTAGACCAGGGGAGTTTAGGTTCTTTCTTGATGTTTTCAACCATTTTTAAAGCTACAAAAAGCAAAAAGCACAGTTGAAACCAAAAACTGTATACTCCCATGTACCATATACTCTGTAGCATTTGCAAATTAAGCTTATTGTACCTTCACTGAACGGAAGAGACCGAACATATTCAAACAACCCCGGTCTCAGCAGTATACACTGAGAGAGAAGACACAAACAGGGCAACTATTAGCATATTCCACTTTGTAAATTAACTTGTTTTATTAGGCTAGTTAAGCACAATAGTGAAATCTTAACAAATGTATATCTTGTCTACCATAAATGACACCATTTCTAATAAGAAACTGCTCATCAGAAAGACAAGATATGGTTAATGATGTATTCAAACATATTTGTTAACCCAATTACCCCATGGACATTTAGAGAACATGCAAGATACATGAACTTAAGGTTACCTGCGCATCCACCTTGTTGAAACGCTCGCGTTTTGAGAGCCTCTGGACGATGCCATCTACAATGTACCGTTTCATCTCTTCAAGAAGATGCCCAAAATGCCAGAAATACAGAAAGCCATGGTGGCACATCCGCTGAAACACAAGCATCATATCATATAAAAACGTGGGAGCAAATGTTAAATACTTTGTCGTTTAGATATTTTTAATCTACTACCGAGACACTCACCATGTATTTTAACTGGTGATTATAGCTCATCATGTGTTCACAGATGTCATTGTGGAAAATCATCTCCATACAGCTCTCACACAGGAAGAATGGGCTCTCAGACATCCCTCGACACTCCCACACCAAGCCCAGGCCTGGTGACGACACGCCGTCTTTAACATATTGTATGCTTTTGTGAAATGAGATGAGATAATGGGAGTGAAAAGGGTTTGCTGTGTGAGGATGGACACACTCACCTATAATTGGTTTACCGTCAAGTCCCCTCACCCTCAAGTACGTGGACAAATGACTGCTTTCCCCTGTGACACCCATAAAAAAATATATATATACAAAAAAACTAAAAATAAAAAATTAGTACATTAAATGGCAAACAACACTGACTAATTAACGCTTAAAAAGAGTGGATCCATTATTTATTGTTTTTTTTGTCAAAGTATGCATGTTTTAGCCTTAAATTGCTATTGTCCCCAAGCCCTTCTAAAAACGTAATTTCTTGGGTGAGGGTCCAGGAAGAAAAATGTTGCACCGTAGCCAATCACAACTGCATCACGCTGCTGGTTACATTGCTTAGCGTCTGTGCTCTATGCTAAAGGCTGAGTGGGCGTTTCCATTTGAGAAAGCCTGAAAATAACGCAGATGGAGTTGGCCTTTATCACCTACTTATTGAAATTATTGCGAGTGCTTGCGAGTCCGTTGATACACGTTCTGGTTTCTGGCTGAGGTTGGTTCTGGGTTGGTTCTGCTGTTCTGTATTCACTGTAGCATCAGAAGAGAGCGGGTCCGGGTTGAAGAATTTTACAGGTGACGTTTTCTGAGAGCCCTCCAGCACCTTCCCTGCGTCCTGCAACTCTGGATCACTTCTCTCCTGCCGTTGTCTCTTCTCGGGGGTGTCTCTGCGTGTATCACAACTCTGAGGTTTCCCCATTTTGACTTCTGGAAGGAAGGAATAGGAGATTGTGGATTTGAGTAATGTTACATGGTGAGTTTATACTGTATTATTTTAAAAGTAACACAGATATGTAGATATCGTTGTGTATAAACTATAACGTTGCTGAAGTATTTATGCCTAATTTAGATGACGTTTTTTGTGTTAATGGAGCAGCTATAATGTTAGCGAACGATCCAAACTCCATTCAGAGAACAACAAAGCATGACTTCAGACTTAACAAACCAGCATCATGTAGTTATTTTGGATCTGGATCCACTCAGGGATGTGTACATTTCTAATGTATTTATATGTAGATGGGAAATACAGATACATTCAAACATGGTGTTGAGAAAGGACACTTGAATTTACCGTCATCTGGGCTTGAAGCTGGACTGGCGAAGGTAACTTGCGGTCTCAAAACCTCTGCACTATCGGTTGTGGAGGGTGATGAGACACCCAAGTCTCTGGGTCTCACACTTGCTTTCAGTCTTTTTACAGCTGAGAATAAAAGAGAGAGAAAGAGAGATGATTAAGACCAAGACAATGACAATACAGTGTGTATTAAACAATCCATAGCAAAGAAATGTAATTAAATAAATCTCCACTGTGAGCCTTTTTCATCATTTATCCTGTTGCATTAAATACAATCAAAAAGAGGCCGATTCACAGAGATTTACTGAGGGATTTTCCCTATATAAAGAATAATACTTACCAACTTTAGGAGGGTTTTCACTTGGCCTTTCCGTACTTTTGGAGTTATGGGATGGCTCTGTGGGTAGACTCTCGGTCGTGGTCAGGTTGGGAGCCGCAGGTGCTTCACGCACTACTGTGGACTCTTTGTTAGAGGCCTTGGTGGCTTTATATGAAGTTGTCGCTGTAACTTTGTCTGCAGTCCCAACTACTTTGGAAATGGTGGCTGTTTTTAATGGTGCCACAGTTGTGCGAGAAATTATTTCAGCTTTGTCCTCATTACTTCTAGAAACAGTCAGGCAGGTGCGAGTGTTGTCAGCTGACTCAAACACCTTGATATGGGTCATTTCGACACCTTCATTTGATTCCGGGGGGGCGTCGGTTGTTTTGGAGGTGGTTTCAGTCATTCCATATGGGGCCGTAGTTTCCGAGTACGGCTGTGCCTCAGAGTCTTCTGGATCGTCATCAATCTCCATCTTTACCACCTTTTAAATGAAATAAAAACAACCATATTTTGTAGACTGCTCATATTTCAGCTGCCAAAGAGCTACACAACAAAACAAGCATTTTCCGGCCCAGCATGCCGTTTGACGTCTGAACGATGTCAAGAACCTGATCGGTGCCAAATCGACTGACCTGGTAATCGTCTTCTCCAGAACAGAGCTGATGTTGAGCCTGAAAACTGACTGATGTGTCCACAGGTTGAACACCAGACAGAGCTGAGGTTGAAGGGAGTTCATGGCCCTGCTGATCCTGAAGCACCTTCACCGTCTGTACGGCTATGTATGATAGAAAGTACAAGAAATACTGTACAGTAAAAGGTCTGGCTTTTTCCATTCACCCGTTAATTGAATCAAATGAGCTTCAAGCAAAACTACTAAAAACATTAAAAATAAATTAAGGAAATATGTACCATTACCTGATTTAAAGTTTTGTTTTGAGAGGTTATTGTAACTTTCATCATCCAGATCAACAACCTGGTGTCCAGACATGAACAATTAGTAAAACGTATGAATTCTGTTTGAATCTTCAAACTCTTTATCTCAATTATGTTGC
Source organism: Bovichtus variegatus (assembly GCA_943593645.1). Lineage (NCBI taxonomy): Eukaryota > Metazoa > Chordata > Actinopteri > Perciformes > Bovichtidae > Bovichtus > Bovichtus variegatus. Next base: position 10,023,061 of record CALSCE010010855.1, on the reverse strand, counting down.
CAACGTTATCCAGGACTGGCCAAATGAAAATTGTCATAATTTTCACTTAATGAACTAAAGAAAATATAACTATATCCACAAATGAATTAAACAGCACCAAACCTGAGCTTCTCCATATCCATTCTCTTGTTCAAACAAAGCAGCAAAATGTCTGATGGTCTTCCCCTGGTGCGTCACTGGTAGAGGTGGGAGTTTCTTTAACCCCTAATGTCAGAAACACAAAAGGCATTTCTACAACAAAACAGACTTCTGTTGTTTGTGTATAGCCTGTGGTAGAAGACTGCGTACCGGAAGAAAGGTTTCTGAAGGCTGAAGAAGATGATAAAGGACTATGGTAAGCTATGAAAGTAAGTTGACTCTAATGTTAGCTGTTGTGTTGTAGTAGCAAGCAATGATATCAACTACTTTAAGACTTTTACAACTATGCTGTGTAGCGAGGAAGTGAAAGTGGTAAAAGGAAGACTTCAATGGCTTAAAATATACCCAACATTTATGAGGAAATGGAAAGTTGTGTCCTAAAAAGGATAGATGCTCATTCATTATGTCCATCTTAATACAATATTCACATAGTATATGTACATTTTCTTTTAAAACGTATCAGTCACTGTAAGGAAAAGATCAAACAAGGAGGGAAACGTACTAAACTTTGAAAGTTCTCCATCAATATGACTAACTTGGAATGCATTTATGCACAGAATGAGGACTGTGGACCCCCCCCCCCTCTCCATTTCCTCTCTCTATAAAGTGATGTCTTCATGGCCAGTATAGTATGGAGAGAAGGAAGTCTTTCAAAGCACACATGGCATATGAGAAGTCTACCAAGACAGAGTCTAAATAAACGTAAACCTATCCTTTAACATTTACTCACCCCCAGATACATCTTCTGGTGTTCAACTCCGGTAACATGGCTGATGACGTCCTTCTCTGGGATTATCAGAGAGCAGCACTCACAGAGGTAGATGGGGTCACGCTCGTCACATTGGCATTCATGAAGTGCATTTAAGCCTAGAAGATACATCGTTCACCATCAACACTGTGTTAGAAATCGTCCCTCTGGCTAGAAATATTCTTATTTAATGCAGACAATAAATAAAAACACACATCAAAAATACGATAACCAAAAGTGAATTTTCTTCTCTTTTTTCCTCTCCATTTGCTCCATCATTAAAAAGCCAATTCTCAAAAAAAACATTTTAAACTAATAATCCAACATTTAAAATACCAAATTGACCACTTTCAGATAAAAAATGGTTTAAAAGAGGCACTGACCAACCACGGGCTCTCTAGTCTTCCTCTTGAGATACTGCCACAATTGATCTTGTTGGTGGTTCACATTGGAAGACACTGTAACAACCAGAGATATTTTCCTATAAACACGGAGAAAAATCTTACAGACCTAATAGGGCATTTACATACCTTTGTCCTTTGCCTTTTCGTGATCTGGTTCGCCACTTTCTCCCTCGCCTGTCGTGGTATCCTGCTCTTGTCCGCTGCTCGGCAGGTTTTGGGATTCTTCACAAGATGCGTCTTCTTTGGAGGCGAGCTGCTCCTTTTTATGGCTAATTTCTTGCTTCACATCCTCACCAGGATAGGTATCCTCCTGTGAGGGTGTCCTCTTCGGTTTCAGGACATCTTTGTCACTTTTGCTCCTCTCTTTTCCAATCTGTGTTCCATCATTTTCGTCCGTGTTCTTGCAGTATTCTGGTGTCTCACTTGGTTTTCTTGCTGTAAGCGTTTCCTTGTTGTCACCCTTGTCTGCACTTGCACAGTGTGTATTAATGACTTCAGCACCAACTTCTTCAGAAATCTCTTTCAGGGTCGTCTCACTATTATCTGTAGTTTTTTGACTCGTTCTCTCACAGCCCTCAATCATCGTGACGTTTTTCTCACTGTTGTCTCCCACATGGTTCTTGTCGACACCTTTCAGAGTTTCTCTGGGAACTAATAAACACGACGTAAAAAAAAAAAAAAAAAAAAAAAAAAAAAAATGCATTTGATTATAATTATCGCAAAAATAGAAAAACAAAAAAATTGCTGTCAAACATTAACAATACAGTAATATATATATATATATATATATATAGAGACGTGTGAAGAAAAATGTTTTCTCAACTTTTACACCAAATACAGTTCCCACCATGGGAACTCAAGCGTCATTACTCCAAAAATGGATGTTTCCATAACCGTACTGGTACCAGGGGTCACATTGCACGCAAAACATTGTCATGACTTACACAGTTTTTGTTTAGGTATAATTTTGGGTTCAAGCCTTCCTTTCCCAATCATTGCAGATGTCAGGATGTTTATTGCTGGAACAAAATAGTATCAGATTAGTCAAGGAACCAATTCACAGTTACAGATGCCAACGTGGAACAGTTATTGCAATAGAAATGCTCACCAGTAGAGTAGGAGCATTGCTCCCAGATGGGATTGTCCAACTGTATTACCTTTGAAGACAGAAAATATGGAGACAAAAGAATAAATGCAGAGCTAGAAGAGATGCTACATGAAGAGGGTACAGAAACTAAATGTCTGGTAAAAAAAATACCTGGATATTGGATATGGAATGAACGCTCCCTGCTTGTTTTGCCAAGTCCATAAGGGTCTCTGCATCAGTGTTTGCATTCAGGGAGCCTGGGTGGAAACTGTCCTACATACACACAGACGCACAAAGCTCAAATGTTTAGTGTTTTTCTGCTACACTTGTTTGAAAACATGTAAATGGTGAAGCAATATATCTCTATGGGCTTTACGAAAATGTTAGGACGTGGTCTAAGCGATCGGTAGACCTTGGTAGTAAAAGCACTCACTAGAAATGTTGCAACATGTTCGCGACTGAACACATGAGCGCAACATTCATCGCCCGACAACCTCCTCTTACAGAGCAAACACAGGAATCCCATTTCTACGTGCTGCTGCTGCTGCTGCTCCTGCACGACACACTTGCTGTGCATGACCAGGAATTTACTCCCTGCAATGTAGAGGCAAAGAAAAGTCAAAAACACCCAAAAAGAGCAAGACTTTTTCTCTCCGGTGGTACTCACCGAGCAGAGGAAATCTCTCATTTTGTTCGAGTTTGCTGTATGTTTCACATTTTGGAACTGCAAGGACATAAAAACAGACAAACATGCACGAGTCAAATTAAAATAATCAACTTCATTTATCTTATTTAGGCAAAGAAATGATTGCATCACTAACCGTCACGCTTTAAGACAGTGTGTTGTAGTGTAAGTCTGTCCATCACTGCAGACAAAATCAAGAATGAACAAAACAATTTCAAACTGCTTCATGTTGTTCAAGTCGACTTGGTGGCAAGTATGACCAAAACCAGTTCAAACACATATCAATGGTTACAATTATGACTTCGGGTCAAAATTGGGCTTAGGTGCAGAGAGGAAAGATAAAGTGAGTTTGTCTCCCAAGCCATCTCTGAATAGTTTCACGTAAGGCCAGTTCTTACCTTTTCGGTAACCAAGTTGGATGAGGTTCTGAAACCTCCAGTTTGGGATATGAAGAACCTAAGAAAAGGAAATATTTTCAATTAGTCACGAGTAAAGAAAAGTATTGCGTCTATAGAAGTTGACCGTTTTGTTCCGTTACATTACTACACTTACTAAGCTTTACTGTGGTTAGTTGTTACTTTTTTAGACTGAATTTTATTTTGTATGCCATGAAGTGGTTGTATATCTAAACAGTTGCGAGTTGTGTTAGAAGTTAAATGTATGTCTTGCTGCTTGAATGTAACTGTGTGATGAATAAATATAACCAATGTGATTAAGCTAAACGCGCTCATATGAAATGTACACTGAGACAGGGAGGACAGTCACTTATCCCAGATAGCTATTAGGCTCTAATGGATAAGATGTATGTAACCTTTAGTGTAGTGTTGAAGGATTTAGCTGCTATGACTATAAAATGAGTGAATGGGTGCATCACAGAGTGACGCCTAAACAGAGAAGGCCGATAACAGAAAACAGCCAGAGAGAACAGATAAGGTAGCCTGTGCAGAGAGGAGTTAGGTGAAGGTCAGGTACCGATTGTAGAAGAGTTTGGCAAACGCAGCCTGCCATGTGTAAAGCACCCAAGGAGTCGTCGCTGATTGGATGATTGTGTTGCCAAGAGGCTTTGGACAAAGTTAATGCACCAAATAAGGAAGCTAAGTCTAAACCACAGACTTCCTGGCATAGTAATGCGATACGCCATAAGAGGCCACGCCCACCACTGTATAAACTGTATCTGCACCGGAAGCTTGGGGCTCTCAAGCTGTGGATGATGGTTATAGAGTAACAGCAATCCGCTGACTATGACTTCCTGATACACTTGGAGTCCTTGGCCAAGCTGTCATTCACCAGGTTTCAATAAACTGAGTTGCAAATCTACTCATTGTCAAGTCTCCTCATTCGAAATCAACAAACGCGACAACAGTTGTGAGCAGTCTGTTCAAGTTCTTTGGCATTTTACCTTCAGCATCCTCTGATTTGGTCCTATTGCCTTCTCCTCTTCCATTGCCATTGATCTCAAGACGTTCACATCAAGACAATTCTCCCACCCAAATGTAAGCCGCCAGGGATTCTGGTACAGCTAAGAATTTAAGACAAAAGCTTGTTATTAGAAATCAAGGCATGTCCCTGTGAAGTCAGCAGTATATTCCTGTGTTTCCGGCCCTGCAAGACTCATTATTTCTCCGTTCTAAACTGCATGACCATGCAATGATAATGTACCAATGACAAACATAATGCTCATTATGATGGATTCTCAGGATAAATAAATTACTTAAATGCTACTTAAGAATACATTTGAAAGAGGTTCACTCCCCAACAGTATAAGTAAAAGCCCAACAATGTGGCAGCTATAGGACCTGCTGTATATCAGTACCTAAATATGTGATATAAAACAAATATAGCTAAGACTTTTGGTCTTATGGAAATTGCTGCACAAACACTTTTAGCAGGGAGAAAAAGAAAAAAGAACAAAAAAAACAAACAATAGGGCCAGCAGCAAGCATTGCTGTACATACATACAGTATATCATATGGAATTCCTCACACACTTAAGTGGTACAGCTCCACACACAGCTGCACTGGCGCCACTATAATGAACACAAACCACATAAATAACTTAAAGCTCACCAGTGTGTTAATGAGATGTTTTGTGGAGTCAAAGTGTTGTCTGAGAGACGACTCGGGGAAACAATCCTCACAAGCAAAGCACATATAAAAAGGTGCGTTCTGAACGTGAGTGCTGACACACGTCACAACCAGGGAAACACCTAAACACACAAACAAAACAAGAAATGATATATTTTTCAGTTTAAAACCTCACAAAAACACAATATTAACAAGTGGGACCGCTCACCAATAAGGGGTTGATTTCGCTGCAAGCTGTCTTTGTGGTCCCTGTATAAAGCCAGATTGGGTTTTGATCCTAATGTTTAAAAGGAAAGAGGGTTAAGAGAATAAGCTTAATAAACATCAAAATCATTTATACATTTTAATTAGCAGCAATGTTAACATTATGTTGAACTTTGTGCCTAAAACGCAGAAGAAAAAAAAAAAAAACATCTCATGATTTTCCAAGATGGAGGAAAGCCAAATTTGGGAAATTGTGATAGTCAATCATTGTAAAAAAAATGTTTAAAAAAATGGAAGAAATGCTGTAGCTACATTCATGAGTCATGATCAGATGCAAAACTCACGGTGTGAAAAAGAAATTGATGGAAAAATACTGATGCTCATGTGTTGTAAACGTAAGTGTCAGGGGGATGCTGTATCCATCCGTCACAGCAGGACAGATGTTTATCCATTTGTCCCACCAGAATACATGACAACGCAAACCCTTTGATACTAACGGTCACAAGGACATCACAGCCACAATAAAGAGGAACCAACCCAAACCGGTTCCCTGACCAGTCAGCACGTCTCAGGAGGTACAATGGATGATTGACGCCGACGGGGCCCGCCCTGTTGTTAGGTAAATTACTATTGTACCTGTACCCACCCACCCAACCACACGCACGCAGAACTGCCCTTTGAGCAGCACAGCAGCCTTACAAGCTTTGTGTATGAGTTTGAACTTCTGTGTGCAAGAGAACTCGGCTGCTTCTTGCAAGAATAAAGCGCTGACCTGATCATTGATTCTGGAGTTGGTGTCGAGTGAGATTTTTTCCTAACAGAAATTATATTCATATACTTTTTTTCTTCATTTTTTTTTTTTTTTTTAAACATATTTAGATCTAGTAAGATACTAAAGATTCAGACCTTTTGACAAATATTGTTTTAAAGTAATGAAAGTGTTGCAGCACGTTGTAACAGAAGGAAAAAGGTTTACCCGTTTGGTCATTACAATCAGCATCTGTAAGAAAGAGGGAAATAATCGTATCTTATTTAAATGAGCTTAACAATATACAATAATACGAGAACTGAGAGAAATGTAAAAAAAAAAAAAAAGGTACCTCGACCAAATAATTTCATCAACATCTGGGGAAGAACATTAGGTCATTAGATCTTACAGTATGTACGGTCATATGTTGTAGCATAAGACTTGTAGGAAGCTTGGAAAATGTTAATATACCAGTTTGTGTTTTCCCGTTGACACATGTGTGCAATACTGAAATATGTTCTCAAAGCTCCAACTGCAGTTCTGCCAAAAGAATAGTGAAACAAAGTTTACGTCATTAAACAAACTTTTGTTCTCAATGCTCCACACAACATAAATAGTATTAGGTACAGTAATAATATGCAAGCTATTGTAATGAAATTTTCTCACTTGACAGTGCAGTTTGTACCATACAGTACAGTACTCTACAAAGAAAAACAGAAGAATTGAGTTGTTAATTCCATTGTGTTAATTGTAAAAACATTTCCCATAGCAATAGTAAAAATCTAATAAAAAATAAGGAATAAATTGAATATATCATCCCCATAATACATACCCAGCTTGTTCCCTGGTTTGACGATAGTCATCAAGCTGCTCTCCTCGTTTTCCTTTCGGATGGATTCCAGTTCATTCAAAGCTACAAGCCACCACAGGCGCAGTTAGTAAAACATCATGATGGGTGCCACTGAAAAATTAAAAAAATAAATACCAACCTTCTCTATAACAAGTGAACTTCACTGATGTGAATTTGGCAGGCTCTAGGTTAACTTGCTGTAAGAGAAAGTCATAATGTTACACATAAATACGAACACCAGCATCAGTTTGGGAAATCTGCACTAGTTCGTTAATTATATTACCTTCATATCAGTGTTTGCAGTACTGTGAATTCCCTCTGCCTGCCTTGCTAAATTAAGCATCGTGGAGGCAAAGGATTTGGTGTAAAACTTGTAGGATTCCTTTGACAGCAAAGTTGCCGGGTGCCACGCTCTCTGCACAGATTAAAACGGATGTGAATTACACAAATACCAAACTGTTTAATTACAAACCAAATCTAGAAAGTGTTTCTTGATAATGCCTCGGTGTAGCCGTTTACATCTAATGCGGTTCTGCTGCGTTTCTGATATCCTGGAGCACGTGGTGGAAATGACATGCAAACACTCAGCACATTGGGGGAAAAAAAGAAAATAAAACACTGATGGGCTGAAGGTTCAACATATATCATATACAATATATTAGAGACCACTGTGGTGTATAACCTGGCAATACACAATGTTTATTTTCTTTATCATGGAGGAGTACATTCCTATGTAAGGGATCCTGAGGAATGTTGGAAGGGGCCTCTCCACTACACACTAGGGAATAGGACATGTGTGTTTACTTAATAACATGTGGGTTTGGCCATATTTGGTCACCCATATAGGTACCTCAGATGACCTTCTAGGGGGTGAGGTGGTCTCTGTTCATTTTGGCTTGGGATCCTCACATCACCTGTTTTTGATGTTTGATGCTGTGCTACTTGTAATAAACCTCTTATATGCAACGGAGCCGGTGTCAGAGATTCCTTCATCATCACAACATCACGACGAAAGAAACTACACCACCTTTACCTTCACACATAAGTCAAAGGAAAGTTTCTCCCAGAAAGAAAAATAAAGTTCACTCTACTACTGAGATGACAAAGAAACCCAGGTTCTGCTTATAAAAGATGTTCAACAGGACTAAAGATTCACCACCAGGCATTGCTCCAACCTGTATCAAATAGGCAACAAACTCTGCTTTGCATGACCCACACCTTTTAAACACAGTGGCTGTCTGTGTCTACATGTGAATAAATGCATCTTAATATTCGCTTAAAGACAATGGCAACATGCCGACATTAAGTGTAATATTGACCATGTTAACCATCTCAGTTTAGCATGCTGCTAATTAGCATATTAGCAGGAGGTGTAGCTGAGGCTGATGGGAATGTTATGTCATTAGTTATTATATAGTGTTATATTATATAGCTCACAGGCTCAGCTCCCTCTTCCCCAGGACAGTCCAGTAATGGTGAACAAAGACCCCGGGATACTCCTTCACTTGGGGCAGCACCTCACCGCACAATTTCCAGCAGAGAAAAGCCAAGGGTTTATTCGGTTCCTCTTTTCGCTTCATGCTCAAACTTCAGGCCCCAAGTAAGCAATTATGCCATTACTTATCCAAAACTTCAAACACTTACTTTTGGCCCATCAGTTCTAGTTTCTAGCAGCCTCTAATCAATGACACAGGCTCCATCTTTCCCTCTCTGTACAACCTTATTTGCGAAAGCTCGCAGACGAATGACCTACATGACACATAAAACCTGCCGTTGTAGCCATTCCCTGTAATATCTTTTTAATTATGATGAACATTACGCCTGATTTAAAAAAATTTAAAAAAAGGATCCGGCACAAACATGGCTTGTCACGTCATTTTGCCAGATTAGACATCTTCTCAGGATCGTGTGGCAACATTTGCGTCGTGAATATTCTCTTTAAATGTCCAAGCTACTTACAAAGTAACAAAAGATGTGGTCAAAGCTCAGGACATGTTGGATGATCGCACGGTTGGCCAAAGTTAGGTTGCAGAGCGTGCAGAGGTAGTATCTCTTCTCTGTCGACCCGACACAAATGCATTCAATGAGGTGCTGCATGCCTACAAGACCATGATCAGAGAAGAGAAGACAGAAAAGGGGAAGTTAACAATGTAGTTCACTTTTGAGTGCGAGTATGTACAGTATGTGAATTTCACCTCATGGATCTGTTAAATCCTTCCATGGATCAAATTTTTTTAATTTATTTTTATTTTATTGGAATTATATGATTAACACTATAGATTATTGACAAGGTAAATTCCCATAACTAAACATATCTCTAAATGATTATTTAATATGTGCATTCAATAAATTTAACGAGTGTTCCACTTTTTGTCTCGCTTTATTCAAGCCCTTTCTGTTCTCCATACTCGTGTGATTGTAATTCAAGTTGTATGAGAGAAGACTAGACTTCTGCACCTCCTTCTGGCTCAGTTTTCAGGATTTAAAAAAAAAAAAAAAAAAAAAAATCTACTCTGACAGGAGACATTGGTCACTCACAGGTTATTTAAGAGAGGGCGTTACTTTTATCTTGTCTACAAATACAGAAGCCTGCATGCATCCCTTCAGATGGTGAAAGCCTGATTCAACAGAAAAATATCCAGCAGGAAAGGTTGCAATTCCAACATTGTAACAACTGCCTACTGTAAAGCAACCCAAAACTGAAGGCGGATGTGGTGTATAACCTGGCAATATACAATGTTTAGTTTCTTTATCATGGAAGAGTACTGAAGTTGTTGTTTGGGATACATGCTTACCTAAGGGATCCTGAGGAATGTTGGAAGGGGCCTCTCCACTACATACTAGGGAATAGGGCATCTATATTTACCCGATAACATGTGGGTTTGTCCATATTTGCTCATCCTCACCTTGACCCCAGATGACCTGCTAGGGGGTGAGGAGGTCTCTGTTCCCTATAAATTACAGGGACAGAGTGATGTAAGGAGGAGGATTCATTTTGGCTTGGGATCCTCACATCGCCTGCTTTTGGTGTTTGATGCTGTGCTACTTGTAATAAACTTTATATATGCAACGAAGCCGGTGTCAGCAGAGATTCCTTCATCATCATCACAACATCACGACAAAAGAAACTACACGGACTTCACAAGAAGAGTCTGATAATAAACGCAATAAAACAAATGTCAATATTGGCAAAGCTTTTCAGAGATGGTGAGAAAATGTTGGCAATAGTTTAGCCTATTCTTAACCCCCTCTCCTCGATCACAGTAGGTCATCTGAAAGGGCTTTACAGGCCCACAAGCTTGAAGTGTAATTTTCATAGAATTGCAGCTATACAACGATGGCGATCACGAATGGGATAATGTTAGAAATGAATGATTAGTACTTGTACAGGTTACTGTATGAAGCGCGTGCATAAGTCTGTGTATGTCTGGTGGGAGGGGCTTAGGACAGAGGCGAGAGCTGCAGGAGGAGGGCTGCATCTTAATTCTAGCGGGAGGGGGAAGGGGTTGCCTTATGCAGAAATCTGCATATCCCAGCTTTATGGAAACCGTAAAAAAGAATGAAAGAAAATACCAGCAGAATTCTGCGAAGTATTGCATAGTATTTTTAGGAGACATTAACTGACCAAGAAGTGGATGTTCCCTGCTGCTGTCTCTTTGGTATGTTTGTAGCATCGTCCTCTTTGGCTTGACAACTGGAGGGAGAAAAAAAAAAGATTGCAAGAATAAAGCCTAAAGGATAATAGAAGTAAATATAACATATGCAGATATACAGTATATTGAGAGTCTCGCCACAAGGTCCGTTAGTAGCAGTTGTGGAGCTTTGGATCATATCACATGATTATATTCCAGCTTTCATTGAATTGTAGACGTTCAAATTTGCACTGAAACGTGGACCATGTGATATGATTGAAAGCTCCAGAACAGCTACTAAATGGGTCTCGTCACCACAAGGACTGTTACAGTTAGATGCACGCACTTGCTTATGGTAATTGAGTCTTGAGAAAAAATTTGCAAACACACCTTCAAGTAGCTTGAGAAGTTTGTCATATTCACTGAGAGAGCAAGTCACTGGGGAGGAGGATCAGCAGAATTTCATTAAAATACAATTTGATAAAATTCTCAAATATTACATAGAAAAATCTTAAAATCCTATACCTTCAGAGTAGGTGCACGTGTTGAACTTTTTCATCAGATTTCCAGGTAAATCCAACAACTGCAAAGAGAAAATGTCGTGAAAACACATAACATGCTCCATTTTTTTTTTATAAAAAGGCTCGACATCCAACCCATACAAATATTCACCACAATCTCTTTACATGGCAGCGAGGTGTAACCATAAAGCAATAATAAGAATTAATGTGGTGGTGTGGCCATGTAACAGGACAAATAACAACATGTCATTGTTGTGTTAACAGCTCGTTTCTGCTGCCCACAAACTGTGTGTGCCAAGTGGGTACTGTATGGGGAGTTGTGAGAGCACAGAAAAGCTGCCTGCTGCATCCAAAAATGACACTATGAGAACGATGAGACTGAATAAAAAACGGGAACATTGTGGGCTGGAAAACCAAAAATAAATCAGGTGAAAGACACGAGCTCCATAGAGCTGAGGAGAAGTGCAGAGCTGTGAGCGACCGTACGTGTGTGATCTAGGAATGCAGCTATCGATGCTATTCTACTTATTGTTCCATCAATTAAATCAGATAATAAATACTATTGCTTAAGAGCAGATGTCTTCAACAGGGGGTCCGCAAGATGTTTGGTTGATTAGACAATTATTATTATTTTAATCCAATTTTTTCCCACACAAATTACATGAATATAGGAACCTGTGTATTAATTGAATAGCTTAATATTGAATGTTTATACATGGCACTAGGCCCAGTTTAATATAAAAATACATACATACATACATACATACATACAGTGTTTTTATATTAAATATATATATCGTAGGGGTCCCTGCTCCGATCAGTTTGGTGGCCTGAAAAACATTGAAGACCCCTGACCTAAAGTTTCAAAAGATTCTTCAACTTTCAAGAAAAAAAAAACAAACTATGATCTTTGAAAGAATTACATTAATTTTCAAAAATCCCTTCGATTTTGAAATTGAGGTTTCAAAATGTTCAACTTCCCAAAAAATCTTCCATTTAAAAAAAGAAAAAAAAAAGAAAAAAGAGCTCAATTTAATTTTCGAAAAAATTACCGTCATTTTAAATAACTAAATCAAAGGAAATCTTCCATTTAAAACATTTTCACTCAATTTAAAAAAATTTAAAAAATTCGATTTTTGAAAAAAATCTCAACCTTAAAGAAAGTTTGATTTTCAAAAAAACCTTCCATTTTCAAAAAATTACCTTAATTTTCAAAAATCCCAAAAATTCATCTTAAAATAAACAACTTTAAAAAAAAAACACATTTGTATTGCTTAAATTGCAAACAATTAGATTATCCGTTCGAGACTAAACCCATTTAGTGCATTTAAGTGCCAAATTACATTTACAATCTATATTTGTTCCTTTCTTACCCGAAGGAGATTCATTTTTGAATTACCACCGCACAATCTGTACACAGCTGATCGCACCACCGCAAACACGCGCCCGAGTGTTGGTGTGGACAGGAGGGAGGGGGGTAAACAAAGCTTCAAGCAAAGAATTCACATCGATCATTTTTTTGTAGTCCAGCCATTCAAGAAATGTCCCCTGATGTGATCCATTGTTGATATGAAATTATTGAATATAGCTGCTTTAACATTTTAATATACATGTAATGTTATGGATTCCACGCCTCCAGGTACAAACCTGCAGTTGTCCGCCTCCTTGTACTTTCTTTATGACCTCAGGCTTCAAAATGTCTCTAATATTCCTGCTGGGGATCCAGCAGAAACTCAGTGCATTGGGGTTTGTGTAGTCCTAAAATACAAAATACAAATAAAATTGTGCTTCCAAGTTTTAAACACCGGTTCATTTTTCTGATGATCCGCACTTACAAAGTAGTTTCTGCAGTGGTCAATAGAAGAGAGGTGCCAGAAAATCCTGTTTGAAGGACACTTTTCCTCACAGACATGGCACAGGTAAAATGATTCTTTTGACTCTCGACTGAAACACAGAGACAAGCCTGGAAGAAAACACATCCAAAACAGAATAATGACTTCAAACATACTCTTTACGTCGTCTCACAGGTTCACATTTGTTTTAATGAGAACGATCCTACAAGTCCATGATCATCTGATGCTTGACTGACACAATGCTTAAGCCTACAAATTATACACATTTATGAGCCACCAAAAAAACGTGTATTTTTGATATGGCAAATATTGTCATAAAAACACGCACAGAAAATAAATAATGTCCTTCCCCCCCTTCAGCTATAATGATAAAAGGTATACAATCCTGTAGATTTCTTATTTATTTTTTGTTAGAAAAATAAACAGTAGAATGAAATATAATCATGCTGCTGCATTAATAAAAAAAAAAAAACTCAAGATTGAATGAGACTAAAAATTCTTGAAATGAAAATGTATTGCCCTATTTCTCATCATATTCCCTCAATCATTCTAACTCAGCGACAGTAAAGGCCAGGAGTGGTTTGTCTGCGGTTGCGTTGCATGAGAAACTAAGGTAAACTACTAACCAATGTAAAGACACTTCACTGACCTAGGACGGGTTGTTTGATGTCGAGTTTAGCTCGAGGACTGATCAACTCAATGGAGGGAAAGAAGCCTGTAGAGTATAGACAACAATGGAAGAAAAGACGATTACACTTGAGCTACTACTTGCATATAAAACTTAAAATAAACTGGTAGAGTCATGTATATTGGCAATATGACAATGTTTTAATAACGAGAAAATATACAAGAAGAAAATATGGATGTAAACAATGCAGGTCTATATAATTACCAAAAAGAAAGTAATTCATTCAACATGTCGGCGAGGCATCAAGAATACTCACAAGTTCTTTACAAGCACCAAACAAACGGAAGGGAGAAAAAAAAAAAAGAAAAAAAAAAAGCAAGCTTACCGTGACCCTTGAAAATATCTAAAAAGAAGTACACAAGTAAGAAAAAGATTAATTAACTGGACACAAAATCTGAGTAACACGTTTTCTCAAGCAGGTAGTTATTACCTTTCTGGAAGATGTCTTCCATTTTCTGTTGGTAAAGAACAAAAGAAACATGCAGAGGTGGTTTATTAATGCTGGGACATAAAAACAGGAGTGTGGGGACTCCCTCATGATACAGGATTACAGTAAACCGCCCTAACAGTCAAACACAGGACACAGAACACGCCGTTCATGAGACGATAAACACTTTGCAGCACCCATCAACGCTCCATTACATTTTGCAGTCAGGTGGTTAGCACTCTTTTCCATTTCTAGTGTGATGGAAATTATGATAATGCTCACATGCTTGTGAGCTTTAAAATGCATTGAAATTGTTAAGGAAATTATTCTCAGCCGACACCGTCTTCAAAGTTCAAACAAGCTTCTTTATTACTGAATAAGGAGCGGAGTTATCTTACATTCAGAGATGTTCAAACTCTTACATGCAGGTTGTAAGGCTGCTATGCTGCTATGCTGCTCAATGATTCTTAGGGACATGCTCTTTTATACATTGCAGGTCCACCCAAAGGTCATCCTCACACAAGAAGACAGTTTCTCAACATCAGGAAGCACAAAGTTCTGTTATTGCCAAACAAGCAGTCGTTTCCCTGTTCGTCTCCCAAGTGGCAGGTGTTTGTGCATCTGCGCCTTCCTCTTCACGTGTCCTTCAGTTGACTTCAGTTTAAACAGTATTTCTCCAGCAGAAATGTAATCTAAAAGCCCCTTTTGCAGTGAAATGATCTAGACATTACCTGTATGTGAAAACGTGCATGTCTGAATCAGTTGAGCCGGGCATTAAACGGACTTAGTCCCAGCTCCTTCGTGTTAAGTTTGTGTAATGTCCGCTTGAGCCCATGTGTGAATAGAGCCGCTCATTGTGCGGAGAATTCACAGTGAGCATGTTGATGACGTTTCTATCACAGCTGGCATGAGACCAGAAGAAAACAAAACACCCGAGGGTGAGGAGAGCGCCCGGAGCCCCACCCCCCCTCGCCTAAAGTCAAGCAGTTAAGGTAAAGTGGAAACTAAACAATCACCAACTGTAGGGTTCATGTCAGCCAGTAGGCTATTTGAGGGGGGACGTCATTCCCTTTGTTAGCAAAATTACCAAAAGTGCATCCTGCTCGTTATCCTACCATCCCCTAGTAGCAGAGAGAGGAGGGACAGAGGGCTTGTTTAGTTGAATTAAACCGGGTCCGTCCCCCCTGTAAAAAAAATGAACAACTTGCAGACTGATGATAGCCAACATGAAAATTGCTCCATCGCCCAAACACTTTTGGTTGGTGAGTAGTTCAAAGTAGGAATTTTGTGCCAACTGCAGAATATATTCAGTGAATAACCAGGTTAAGTGATCATGAAGTTGAATACCCACCTGTAGATGTGCACTTGAGTGCATATGTGTCTTCAAATCAAACACCCTGTTAAATGTGACGAGGCAGACCTACAAGAAGAAAAAGCAAATAAAAAAAAGTTAAAATCAGACATGAAATAGAACGACATTTGTACAAGTACAATCCTAAATTGGAGTACCACAACTAAGGAAAATGCAGCAAAAATAATTACATTTCATTATTCTGCCTTTAAATGATCATGTTGTACATTTTCTTAGGAATCTGCTCTACATTATAAAATGATAATATAATCTATGTATTCAGCATGTAATCTTGTATCCATATCTAGTGGATATATATATATTACACACACACACACACACACACACACACACACACACACACACACACACACACACACACACACACACACACACACACACACACACACACACACACACACACACACACACACACACAC
>CALSCE010010855.1:9975546-9993960 GCA_943593645.1 Bovichtus variegatus | reverse complement strand
TGAGGCGGGATCTTCACCAGGCTCCTCTCGTTGACACACATCCCCACCAGAGCTTTGTCCATCCCTGCGATCAGCTGCTTCTTTCCAACAAACACGTTGTAGGTGCTGCCACGGTCATAACTGAAATACATAAACACATTACTTTAATATACCTGTGAGGACATTAATGACTGCATTACATTCAATCGGTGCCTTGCAGCAACTACAAACTAACTTGTATCCTAAAACAAACCCAGTTCACTCTGGGCCCTGGCTAAAGGTTGTGTGTTTCTTTGTTTCTTTACCAGTGATCACGTTGCCATTTGTTGTGGGAAAACTATTTGGGAGGAACAATTAAATCATCCATCTTGATTTGACAACTAATTCAGAAAAAAACTCACTTTAGGCAAAACTTTCCCAACTTGTCATTGTGTGGCTGCACTTGGAGTTATTCAGGATGTGAGATTTTAATTTCACCATTTTAACATCCTGTGATCCTGAGATATATCATACAGGTATACAGGGAGATTCTAAAGTGTAAGATTGAAATCTATTTAGGAATATATGTGAGTGCAGGGCCCCTCTACAAGACAAGGCCACACAATGAGCTGATACTGCAGGGCTACTTAGCTGTTCGGATTCATTAATTACTCTTTGTGTTTTATTGTTTCCTTTCACCTGCCCAGGCACTACAGGTGGAAATTAGTTAGTAACTACATCTGGCACAAAGCATATTTTCTATTTTTTAGATGAATTTATTTTTGTACATGTTACCTGATATAAATACAGTTTTATAAACTAAACTAAATAAATGTGCAATTCACTTAATGACCAAAAACCAATTGGATCTGGGGCTTTTGGGGCCCTTAGGGGTCCAGGGACCCTGGGCAGTTGACTATTTTGCATGGTACACTGCTATTACTGTTGACCAGCTCGGAGGTTACCAACGTGGAGTCCAGGGACCTTCAGAGGTGAAGCAGGTTCAGGTTAACCATAAAGACTTGATCCACATGTTTCAATGAACCCAGTGTGATCAAGCAGGCTCATATTGATATATTAATATATTATGCTGGTGGCAAAACTCTCCATCTGATCAAATTGGGGCCTTTAGTGTGATCCCTATGGATTTTGAAAAAGTTTTAGAGTCCTTGGATTAAGCATACATGGATCCAGAGTTCAGCCAGCCTGCCTGCGTGGCTCACAGGGCGAACCACTCAACGCGCACTTTTACGCATCGTGCACGCTGTTCGCCCCGTGCACCCCGGTCTGCTCTGCACGGTGAAGCTAAAAGTGAGAATAAATTCATTCTTTGCGTGATACTCACCTCGAGTCGAACTTTTTGCCGTCCGGAAACATGCCATTGTAGTGATACCTGACATAATCCCCTACTTTGACTGCGCGCACACACTGCTCTGGCACGAAAGTTTTCTCAATGAAGATGTCGTCTAACGGTACCGGAGGAGCGTCGCAGGCGGCGAACGCCACCAAAACCGACAAAAAGAGCATGACCTGCACACACTGGATCATTTTCACTGCTGGCAAACTCTCAGACGATGGAGATAACTGCGGGTACGGCCTGTGTGCGTATGCTGCCTTCTTGTTCCCCGGTACTTTGGCTTCCTCTACTCCGATTTGGACAGAAGTCCTGCCCCCGGTCCCAGTTTAGGATTCATCACGTGTCAAGCCGGATAAGACCGCTCAACATCCGGTTAAGCTTTAAAAGTAAAACGTCGGCTGATGACCTTAAAAGCGTGTTTTGGTAATAAAAACACACGTTTAAAGGGCTGTAAAATATACGAACAGATGTCAGTGTGGGACACAAACAAATACAAACGAAACGTAGGCAGCCAATTGTGCTTTTACTTTGAAAATGCACTCTAGATTTCCTGTCACATCCTGCTTCTTTCTGGCTGACTTGACGCACATCGGGATTGAATGGGATAGTTTTTGGGCACCACGTATTGCTCTTGCGCAGTGCAGCCTCTGATATGTGTCAACGTGGTAACGTAGGGGTCTCCACACACACACAGCTGCAGACACATCCCCCCCCCCCCTTGATCCATGGTAATGCACACATCTGGACACGCCTCTGTAATTGCAGTCAACATTGTAACAATGAACAGAACATAACGTTTGCCCTGAGATGATTTTATTGTCTGCGTTGACCCAGTTGTGTTGGTGGGGTTCAGGCCTTTAAATGGGGGCAGAGCAGGCAGGAATGTCTCTACGTGGCAGTGGGAGGGGCACTGCACTCTCGCTAGGGGTTTAATTAGTGACCGAGAGGAAACAAGTTTGAACTTAAGGGAGCTGTATTTTATTGAATTGTTCTTTTCCAGTAGTGGAATGTAAAACAATGGCCGAATCACTTTGCACTTAATCTAAAAAGTACAGGAATGTCTCCCTCTGTTATGATGTTGAGGTATAAACGCTGTACTTTCTGCCAGGTTTATACTTGTAATGTAAAAGGACAGAACAACGGCAGTGATTTACTTGTGTGATTTAGTGGGAGGAGCAGCTCCAGCAGCCCTGCGCCCGGGGGTGGGGAGGCTTTGTCCGGATACGTGGTGGAACTTGAGGCGGTCCTAGAGACCCACGCACCCTCATCCCAGCCCACCATTTAGGAAACCAAACTTAAAAATGGCACCCTCCACTTCTTCCCAACTCTTCTCGGCGCTTTTAATCGCATTTTTCACCTCTGTGGTGAACTCTCAGTATGAAAAATACAGCTTCAGGAGTTTCCCCAGGCACGAGCTGATGCCCCTGGAGTCCGCTTACAAATACGCACTGGACCAGTACACCGGAGAGAAGTGGAAGGAGACGGTGGAGTACATGGAGGTGTCTCTGCGGCTGTACCGGCTGCTGCGGGACAGCGAGGCCTTCTGCAACCTCAACTGCAGCTCCGTCAGGCTGGAGGATGAGCAGAAGTTTGAGGAGTTTCCAGAGCTGCGGGCGTTTGGGAACGTGATGAAGAGGGCGCAGTGCCTGAAGCGCTGCAAACAGGGGCTACCCGCTTTCAGGCAGACCATGCCCAGCCGGGACACCATAGACGAATTTGAGAGGAGAGAGCCGTACAAATACCTGCAGTTCGCCTACTTTAAAGTAAGTAAATGTGTTAAGTATGCTGCGGTCAAAGGGCTCCAAACCCCGGACTTGTATTGGTGTCTGTTTACCTTGTGATGGTACTCGGTATTAGGGGATGACTGTTTTCAGTGCATCCACAGTTTCTATTTTAACGTCACTGACGGTGTTTTTTTCCCCCTGAAATGCGTTCTTACGTCACCTACGTGCCACGGATGCACAGGGGGTCTGCTCTGAAAGAGGGGGAGGTCCGGAACTTTTACCTGTGGATGCCTGTGTTTTCTTGCTATTAAAAAAAGTCAAACAAACACTAATAAATGCATTTTTACTGGTCATCGCACCAACAAGGGAACTATAGCAAGTTTATTTATAAAGCGCCTTTAACAGACAGTCACTAAGTGCTTCACAGTCAAATAAATAAATAAAACAAAGATCAAATACACAAGGGGGACAGACATAGGACACAAGTCAAAAGCTAAAATACCTCATGCTACCTAAATACCTCAACTAGTGTTGATTTAGGATTAGATTATAAATCACAGTTTATTTACATTCGAGGGTTTATGAGGTTTTGATGGTTAGTGTCTAATTTGCACATAAAACATTATAAGCAAAGATGTGACAAATGAAAAGGAAAGGTTTTATAGGATGAAAGGTGCATATATAACTATGCTATTTTAGTTGTATTTGTTGTCTAGTTTTTATCCTTATTTTTGACCTTTTTCCTCTGCTTTTTTGACTCTTGAGCTGCTGTAACAAGTGCATTTGTGGGATCAACACTGTTCTTATCTCATAACCTGAATACTTTAAATTAGTAGATTTGACCTAATAATTGACAAACATTCATTTCCTGAGAACTAAAATAAAGTCCACGATTCAAAGTTTCAAACTAATTTATTAGTTATGAGGTCCCTGGTAACTACTTTTACCAACCTACTCTACTTTTTGTACCACGGTGTAGTGTCAGCATTGTTTTTGTACTATTTTGTCTACTGATGAGAACAACAAAATATTTGTTTTCACAATGTATGTTTGTGTTATTTCTCCCAGTCTGACAACCTGGCCAAGGCGGTGTCCGCTGCCCACACCTTCCTGCTGAAGCACCCAGAAGATGAGATGATGCAGAGGAACATGGCCTACTATAAGAGTCTGCCCGGAGCCGACGAGCACCTCAAAGACCTGGAGACAAAATCCTATGAGGTACAATACAAATCCAAAGTACAGGAGCCCTATTCAGTCACAACCATATGCACAATTTGTTACACACACACACACACAGACGCACGCACGCACGCACACACACACACAAACCTTCCTATTATTGGCTCTCTGGGTGTGCAGATGTGAATGCAGCCTGTGGTGAAGCTGACCACGTCATGGAGAGATTCATTTATAGACAGCAGTGATTCCCAAAATAGGGCCTGGGGACCTTGAATGGTCGCTGACAGGCTGTAGTGGTCCCAGCAGGAATGACAAATAAACCTGAACGTGTTACGGTTGTTAATTATGAAATGAATGCCTAAATTATTTTGGGGTTTGACTAAATCAAAATCAACATGTATCTCTTAAGGAGTCCTAAATATAGAATATTGCCCCTATTGTTGCTCGCAGTTACGGCTGCAACTAACAATTATTTTCAGAATCGGGATCAGCTTTATTGGCCAAGTAAGTGTGTGTACATTAAAGGAATGTGTTGCTCTCAAAATACTTGCACAGAAATAGACATAACCGCTAATGACAAGGACAACAAAACTGTTGTTAAATCTGAAAAATGTTGATCAGTGTTTCCCAAAGCCAAAGATGACTTCTTCAAATGTCTTGTTTTGTCCACAACTGAAAGATATGCAGTTTACTGTCAGAGGAGTAAAGAAACTAGGAAAATATTCCCATTTAAGAAGCTAGAATCTGAGAATTTTGACTTTTTTTGTTTAAAAATCCAATTAATCAATTATCAAAACTGTTTTAATTTTAATTTAAAATGTAATTGTTGACAACTAACCAATTAATCTTTGCAGCTCTACTCTTTTATGTAATTCTACCATTAAAAATATAATTGATTTGAATAAGAAAGTGATTTTTTAACCTTGTGGAATGCTTCAGTAATCAAAAATGAACATCATTTCCTTTGTGTGTGCGTTATTGCAGACACTGTTTGTGCGTGCAGTACGAGCGTATAATGGAGAAAACTTCCGTACTTCGGTGTCAGACATGGAGTTGGCTCTGCGGGACTTCTTCAAGGTCTACGACGAGTGTCTGGCTGCATCCGAGGGCCCCAGAGACGTGAAAGACTTCAAAGACTTCTACCCTTCCATAGCTGGTCAGTTCACCTCCTCCTGCCCTGTCAATCTACCACTGCTTCTCTTTAGTTTCCTGGATAAATACCCCCTTTTGCAGATGTCTTCTTCTTAATTAACCCTTTCTCCAACATATTTCCTGTTTTGGCTAAATTGAATCTTTTAATCCCACCATATCATTTTGAATCTTTCCTCTACAGATCACTACATAGAGGTCCTTGACAGGAAAGTGAGGTGTGAAAGTGACCTGACGCCTGTCGTAGGGGGGTTCGTTGTTGATAATTTTGTGGCCACCATGTACCACTACCTGCAGTTCGCCTATTACAAATGTGAGGAGCATGTTGTTTCCTAAAGTCTATGTGTTATGACTTTTGTAAAGGCAAATCCCTGGATTAAGCTCTTTTATTGTTGTGTTTTCAGTGAATGACCTGAAGAACGCGGTACCATGTGCGACCAGCTACCTGCTCTTTGACCCCAAAGATGAAGTTATGATGAATAACGTGGCCTATTACCAGTACCACAAAAACCAGTGGGCACTGACAGACGAGGACTTCGTCCCCAGATCAGTGAGACATATTAATGACTACTAATCTTATGCACCCAGTTTGTTAGATACAGATTAAACAAATAACATACAACATGTTAATTAGTGAGTTTCCGGCACGAATGGATCCCTGAACGGGTCTACCGGTACAGGCCGAGGGCCCCGTAGTGTAAGAGACCTCACTGGCCTTCACCAACAAAATGTCCCTCAAAGAGACACGTACCAACCAGGAAGAGACACAAAATGAGCACAAAGAAACATAAAACGACTACAAAAAGACACAAGAGACTACAAAGTTGCTCAAAACAATTATGAGAGGGGCAAAGCAACCGCAAAGAGACTAAACATGACCACAACAAGGGGCAAAACACCCACAGACAAAAAATAACAAAAAAATGACCAAAATTATAAAGTGGCAGAAAAGGACCGCAGAGAGACACAAACCCACAGGGAGGTAATGACCTACAACAGAAATGAGGCTATAAAGTCTGTGTGACTTGCTTCTATGTAGGAGAGGTTGTGGGGCCACATGTCATGTCTGTGCCCAGGGGCCCGTTGTGTCATAATCCGCCAATGGCTTTCGGGGTGCTGGCAGGCAGATTTAGTTACCTTTGGACAGGCTAGCTGTTCTTTTATTGTTCCCAGTCTTTATGATAAGTTAACTTGCTGCTGGCTGTAGCCTTTTATCCAATGGTCAGACATGTAGGTCGTATCAACAATCTTCCCATTTACAGTAACTCGTGGCACGAAAGCAAGTTGGGTTCAAATGGGTTCAAAAGGTAACCTATAGACTCTCTTAGCCACTCTCGTGTTTGTACAGTGAATGTGAAGCATGTTAGCTTAGCTTAACAACTTGAAACAGAGGGGTAACAAAATGTGTCACTAATTAACAAGTTGAATTTTGTTTGTTTAATCTGTACAAAAACTCTGTGAAAACGACAAGTTGTGGTGAACTGGGGTTATGTTCCTACTTCTTGGCCGGGCGCAGAGACTTTGTGACAGAACCAGGGTAGCTTTTCATCCGTTTGGAGTCTTTGTGCTCAGCTAAGCTAAACGGTTGCTTTATATTTAATGGACGCATATAAGAGTGGTATTAATCTACTAATGTAATTTTGAGATATAGCAAATAAGTGTATTTCCTTTAAGACATCCTGGATGGGAACGTATCTATGCTCACAGGGTCCTATGTTCCCCAGCTCAATGTCCTCTTAATATGGAACAATAAGGAGGCCTTTCAAATGAGTTTATGTTCGCAGTAATGTTTATTCCCTGGGTCAATATGTTAAAATCACCCATGTTTCCAAGGGCACCAGATTGGCAAGATTATTTCAAATTATTTAAATTTACTTCAGTGGAAAAAAAACCTTGACAACTATTGGCCCGTAAGAAACATAAAAAGCATTTAGCAGCTGATTGGGTATATGTGGGCTACACGTAAACACAATCAGCTGGCTCAATGAACCACATCGTGTGTGTCAGAAAGAAAATATGGTCTCATAGCAATAGTTTATATCAAGAGACACACATGCCCTGGGAACATAGGGATGATCCCCTCCCCCCCTGGACTATCTACATGTGAAATCAATTTAGCACTTCTTCTCTGCCATCTTGTTTTGTGTCTTTGGTTTACTATAACACACACTCCTGTGTGTGTGCTACAGGAGGCACTGCGGTACCACAATCAGACCACCATGCAGCTAGAGATGTTGGAGTTCTCCCGGCTGCGCCTGGTGAGCGACGATGAGGTGCGTGCCTTTGTTTAGCCGCATATTTGTGTGTGTTAGTACATCACATCAGGATGGGAGGTTATCTTTCGTCAACTGAAAGGAACACAAGTTACAGTTTACCCTTTTAAAAATAGTCCTGCATGATTCCCATGGCATCAGTTAGAGTTTGGATTAGTCTCTGTCCTTGTGTAATTTATGGAAAAAGCCTGGATTCTTCAGTCTGGTCACATGACTCCCTGCAGTACAATGTGGAGCCTGTTTATCAGGCTGCAGTATGGCAGACGGCCATGGGGTGGCAGCATGACACTGGACTTTCTTTAAGTTTACTATGATGCAGCACAAGGACCGTGGCTATTGGGACAACCAAACATAAACCAAGATTACATGCTGTGTGTGTTGAACGGCATTCAGTTCTTCACTGTAATCTCTTTAGTAATGTCAGGTATGAGAACTGTGAGTGGGAGGATTTCTGATGATGCACTTTAAATAGACACTCCTGAGATGTTTTTTTTCTTTCTCGTGTGCGTGTCTCTGTGTGTCTCTGTGTGTGTGTGTGTGCAGGGGGAGGTGCTGGAGTTTATAGATGAGTTTCTGGACGTTGATGAATTACCCAAATTGGAAACTCCGCCGAAAGACTGAAACACACAACAAAATAAAACAACAACTTCCAGTTTGTATTTATTTTCTTCTTACAAGAGGCTCTGACTGGTCACTGTGTTTTTACCTGCAGATCCACATCCTGAATATTTTCTTTCTTTTTTTTTTTTTGTGCACTAAACCTCCAGTTCAGTGGTATGGACATACAGCACAGTGGCTACATGATTTAAAGACAATGATGATAATAGAGATAGAAATATTTTTACTCGCTGTTTATGGATCCGTTCCTCCACTGTGAATCATTAATGTTGAATTGATAATAAAACTTGCCAAACATCAGTGTTGTTGTTGTAGAACTACAGTTGCTTGTTGTGAGGATGTGGCCGGTTGTGAATAACACCCTTTTAGTCTCGGGGTGCAACTATATCTGCCAGTCATTTTTTCAACTAATACGCTAATTGTTTGGTCTATGAATTGTCAGGAACACAGTGAAATATACTCGTCACAATTTCCTAAAGCACAAGTTCATATCTTCTGGCTTTTTCTGTCCAACCAACCATCCAGAACGCAAAGATTATCAACTTACCATCTCATAAGGAAAAAGAAAGTGGCAAATCATCACAGCTGAGAAGCTGGAATAGGAATTTCTTTGTATTTTTGCTTGAAAAAATATGAATTGATTGATCTATTGAATAATACTCAACCATTTCAATCCATTGATTTTTGACTGGAGCACCAACACAGCGGGATGTTTGCGAGGGTCCTTCAGAAGAAACCCGGGGCTCTGCTGAGCACAGGCATCCAGAGAAAACACTGAGTTGTTTAATAATGTTTGAACATTGAGTCTCTGTGCAGTTTGTCACACAGTCATGTAAAAAACCCACAGGGGAACATTCTCGCTGTATTACTGTATCTCCCTCTGACTCTGTGTTCATTCCTCTCCTGCCTGTATTTGCCCGTCTCGTTTATTCCCTCTTCTTCTTGCCAATGATTACCTTTCATCTGCCCTTCTCTTTTTAAACAGACTTCTTTGTTTTTTTAAAAAACTATTTTGGAACACATCACAAAGAAATAAGCAATAGTGGCGGGTAGAGATGGTTAAAAGTTAGGAGAAAAGGCTGATTTTCAGGAGTGAAGGTCAAAGGTCAAAGTCGCACCTTAATATGACAAAGTCAGTCACTTTCACACACGTACAAGAGGTAGGGTAAACAATAGATGGTGGAACATGCATATATAACACTGACCTTGGAAAAATAAAAAAATAGACATCAATAGTTAAAACCACGTTTAGGAGTTTATTGTGACTTAGAGAACACATGTACAGTACACATTTCACCCTGACATCATACACGTCAGGCTGTTTGAGATGAAGAAACAGACATGGAGAAATATTAGCATCATGTGAATGAGTCACCAATGTAAAAAAAAAAAAAGAAAAAAAATTCTTTGCTTCCATTCAAATTCCTTCATGATTTTGCACATAAATCATGTGATCCCAAACCCAAATTTAATCTCCGTACATTACTATTCTTGTTGATTAGTCAGTCTTCACGGATCATGTGGCAAAGTGTGTGAGCTCATTGCTTGATAATCTACAATGTTGCGAGTACAGTTCTTGTGTTTAACCAGCTTTATCTAGGCGAGGTAAAGGGCAGTAGAGTACGGACGTTTTTATTGGATTTTAATAGCTTTAATCCACAGAAAATAATCCACAAATGTGTACCATGATCCACAAACATTTCACTATCCACAAACATGTATTTTTTTAATATTCGAGGATCATGATACACATTTGTGGATTCTCTGCTGTGGACTACAACTATTAAAGTCCAATACAATTTAGAGTAGATTTTAGGTAAAGTAAAACACATGAGATATCATGTCTAATTTTATCTGTGTTTAACTGTCCTGGAGAAGAAACATAAATCAAATTTATTTCCCACACACCAGTAATGTTGCATGTATAGAAAGTTATTACAGTTAGCGATTCATATTTACAGAAACATACAGACAGCAGGTACTTTATTCCCCGTGCTCTCGCCACTTTAGGACATTGATCAATCAATTCAGTTTCAGACACAATACAGAAATTAAGAAGTTTGGCGAAATATTTTTATCAAATCAATAATAGAGGTTATTCACTTAACCCGTTCAAATCCAACAAATTATTTCCTAACTAAATATGTTACCAAATAACACCATTAAAAAAATACTTTTTAGAAATCATTTGAGAACACTCTTTGTAAAGTTGGAGACAAAAAACGAATTAAATGATAATTTATGACTGATTACACCAAAAGTGCCTTGTCACCCACTTGACATTTATTACAAGTAAAAACCTTTCTATTTAAGTTATTGCCATACAAACCATTTTTATAGTCTTCATACATCAACAGAATTACAAACTCTAACATCTAAGTTTAAACCCTCTTACGGTTATTTGAAAGTATTTACATTTGCACTTTTTTATTAGCTTTTCTAATTTAACATTTGACCTTTGCTCTCAAGTATTTGGCACAGTACAAAAAACATCAAAAACGAATATCACCAAATCATGCAGCTATAACATTGTAAAATGCTTCATTTCTTTTTAACTAGGACTGGACAATGAACCACATTTATAAACATTGAGAATTTCTAACCAAGCAAAATTTGGAATATTTGCTGAATTCCCCAATATTTAAAATGCAAATTGCATTAAAAATTCAGTCCAGATAACCCTCCTAAACCTTTCATTATGTATTTTATCAGGACAAACATAACAGAAAACAAGTAAGGAAAATATTGAGCATTACATTTAGCATTATAGAGCTTGGGCCATGTGATCCAGTCCCAATTTTAACCCAAAGTCATACAAGACTTACCCAACTTTTACAAATCGAACTACATTTTTCACTGAACCATCAGAATATATCAAACTATTACTACCCTTTAAAGAGCCGGTGTGTGGGATTTACATGAGATTTATTGACAGAAATGGAATATAGTATTCATAAGTGTATAAGCACCTGAAACTAAGAATCGTGTTTTTGTTATCCTAGAATAGGCGCTTCATTTCTACATAGTTCCTCTTCCACGTAGCCCGCCATGTTGCACCTCCGTGTTTCTACAGTAGCCCAGGACGGACAAACCACACACACTCTAGAGAGGGCCTCACGCTTGGAAAGGGAGGTGTGAACGGAGGGGTGTTCAGCTGGTTGCAATCTGCAACCTTACCACTTGATGCCACTAAATCCTACACACTGGTCCTTTAAGTTTGAACTGAAACACCGGGGGTTGTGATTTTAGTTTTTCTCTGTTGCCATGGCAGCACCACAATGTTTGATTTCTGCTTGGTCTGAATGGCGTCAGCAAACACGATGTACCGCTGACCGGCAGATTGCACGAACCTGAGACACACACACACACACACAGGGGGGGGGGGGGGCTGAGTCTGCAGTCTGGGTGGACGCCCGCTCTTTATCTCTCAGCAGCCCACTGTCAAAACCAACAGAGGCAGGAAGATCATAAAATGTTTCATCTTCCATACCACTCATTCAACCTTCCCATTTGGTTTTACCATCATCGTCATCCTTTTTTTTTGTTCTTGCTGGTTTGACAGAAGCCTGGTCGTTCATTTGGGACGACCTGCCCAAATCTGCTGCGATGATCTGAAGTGTTCTGACCTTGTCATAGAGTAACAAGTGGGATACAATTTTTTTTATCAACACAATACTCAGACAAACTGAATAAGATTGGGAATCGAGAACAATGCAGCTAAATCAACAATCAACATCAATAAGGTCAGCAAAAAGGTAACACAGAGAATCTTTAACCACAATGTCCAAGAGCTTTGGAGGTCGAAGTCTCAGTTTATATATTCAGGCAGGCAGGCATGCCTTCTTGTGGTTTTCCTACATGGTTATTGCCTTATAATATCCTTTTTCAGTTCCTGGAGTTGAGTCCAGTCCCCCTGCACCTGTCCAAGTAGATGTCAGAGCTTTGAAAATAGTGTGTAGGTACAACACAGATGGGTAAAAATCCTTAATATCCATCTTGCTTCACTCAGATTTAATTGTGTTAAACATCAGTTCTTACTGTTTTAGACAATTTTCTGCAACACAAAGGTGACATTTTGCTCTTCAAAACAGGGCTCATCTGTTAATACCTATCCAAAATCTTCAATTACGCAGTAGTTTCTTGAGGGGCTGTGCTTTCCTCTCAAATTCATCTGAATCTTCCCATCCTTCCCAAATGTTTCTGCCCTCTGTCATCCGTCACTCTTACACTTTTTGCTGCATCTCTATCTGTTGGGCCTGTCTGCTCTGACTTTGGCCCTTCCCGTTCATCTCGTACACTGAGCTCTTCTGCTGTTGCCGTCGGTAACACCACAGCCCGACGATGACCGCCGCGGCGACAACACACACTGCCACGATTATGGCTGCCACCGTGGGACCTCGGCTGGAGGAGCTCGGAGGACGGGGAGGGCAGTTCTCGCCTGTGCAGATCGCCTCCCCCATCTCTCCCTCCACCTCACCCCTCTCGCCGGTTGCACCGGGTAGGTCGTCTACGGTGTGCTCCTCCGTCAATCCACTGTCGACGTCGTGCATCGATGGAACTGGGCCTTGATCTAGGAAGGGGTGCTCAGAGAGGTCATCCTGCCAAGAGTGGGTGGGAGCTGCCTGTTGTGTGTCATAGTCCAGGGTGTCGGAGTATGAGGGCTGTGAGGGAGCAGCGGTGGGGATGAAGCCCGGCCACATCTCCTCCACTCCTCCTTGAGCTAAGGCCGGCTCTGTGGTAGGAGACTCGGGCAGCTCTGGTAAGCTGGTGTAAGGGACGGGTCTACGAACTTCCACCTCATTGGGCCTATCTGTTGTCCTGACAACTGTCCCCTTTGCTGTATCCTCCGGTCTCACCCTTTCTGTTGTGGAGTCACTTTTTTCTGTTTCTTCTGGAATGACAGGGTAGCCATCCAGCCACGTATCGTCTGTGGCGGCTTCTTCTTCTGCTGTGGCGTTCTGATGTTTGTCCATTGCTACAGAAAAGATTACACGCTGATGACCGTCATCGTCTTCTCCGTGGCTATCATGATCATCATAGCTGTCATGGTCATCGTGTTCATGATGGTCGTGTTCATGATGGTCGTGTTCATGATGGTCGTGTTCATGATCATCGTGTTCATGATCATCGTGTTCATGATCGTCGTGTTCATGATCGTCGTGTTCATGATCTCCGGGTTCATGATCGTCGGGTTCTGGATCATCGGGTTCATGATCATCAGGTTCATGATCATCGGCTTCATGATTATCGTCTTCATGATTATCGTGGTCAGGGTGACGGTCGTTATCATCCTCCTCCAGGTCATAATGCTCCCCATGGCCATCATGGTCATCATGGTCATCAGGGTCAGGATGTTCTTTAGAGCCATCAGGATGCTCTCGCTCATCTTCGGTCACATCGTCGCGTTCTTCATAGCTTTCATGTTCATCATAAGTATCGTCATACTCCTGGCTGCTGTAGCGAACCCGATCCCGGTCCTCTTCGTGTTCACCCATGTCATAATGGTCATCGTGATCGTCAGGATTTTCGTGGTGGTCCCGTCTGTCCAGATCATCACGCTGAGCTGGAATGTGATGCTTCACATGATCATCTCGGTCATCTTGATCCTGGCGACTGTCAGGGTCATCCTGATCCTGGCGACTCGGAGGGTCATCTTGATCCTGGCGACTGTCAGGGTCATCTTGATCCTGGCGACTCGGAGGGTCATCTTGATCCTGGCGACTATCAGTGTCATCTTGATCCTGGCGACTCGGAGGGTCATCTTGATCCTGGCGACTCTCAGGGTCATCTTGCTCATCGTCATCATGGGCATCCAGGTCGTCGTGCTTGCCGTCATCGTGATCATCTGCGTCACGATCATCGTAGCTGTCTTGCTCGTGATCATTGTCGCCAACATCAACTGGACGCTGGTGGTGGTGCGTTTCTTGGCTGTCATGCTCTTTACTCTCCTCTGACTGCGCGCCTGAGGCTCTCTGTGTAGTCTGTGTGACTGGATTGGTGGAGACAGGATGTCCCTCATCCTGGAAGGCCTCAGAGGGGAACCAGAAGAGGTGTTTTTGTGAGAGAAGAGAGACAGGTCCTTCTGTGGCTGCAGTTGCATCAGTCATGACCACCTCACTCCTCTCCTGCTCCCACCGCGGATGGCCTATGAAGTCCTCAACAGCCCGCTCCTCATCTTTTTCGCCTCCTTCTACAACTCCTTCAAATGTTTTGCTGATTACCTCTCCTTCCTCTTCATGCCCTCCTTGTTGGTCTTGATGCTCCTCCTTTACTTCGACACTGAAGCTCGTCTCTTGCTCCACCTGACGCCTTTCTCCCTCCGGGTGTGCAGCTCCATGCACCTCCTCGGACACCTCTCCGTGAGCCTCCTCTGGTCTCTCGTTGTGGTGCTCTGCCTCTCCATAGGAATCTGGGAACCTGTCCTCGTAGTCTACAAGACTTTCAGTCTCATCTGCAGAAACACAATGAGAACACATTTACTTGATCAGATGACAAAGCTACTGTCCTGGCCAAGACCGGCAGCAGCAAAAAATAACACAATTTATCAATTTAAAATGAAAAGAAAGCACAAATTACAGAATTATAAGATATCAAAAAACATTCTCCAACATTCAAAACATCTACAGCCAGAAGTGCCTTCATCCAATTCATTATTATTTAGATTAGATTAGACAACAAGTCAAAAAATCAAAGAGGCATTTGCATTAAAAGACAACTTTTAGATTTTGACAATGCGTAAGTAATTTAGAGCAGTGTTTCCCAAACCTTTTGAATTCTGACCCCTTAAAGGAGTCGTTTGACATCCCTATGGATCTACAGCCAGCAGCCACACACCGCTGCAGTAACCACATAGCATATAAGAATTTAATTCATTAATTCAAATCACATTTGTTCAGGTTATTGCCTTTTGAAGGTGTGGCAATCTCAGAGGCTTTTGGAAATGTGCACCACATCAAGAACAATATTGTTTTCCTTAATGAAAAAAGTTTTAATTATTGTTAATGTTTACTACAGTCATTCTGCTGTTCTCTGCTACTAGCCTTGTTTTATTTATCGTTTGATAAAAGTCAAAAATGTTATGCTCTCATTGCTGTTTCAATCCTTGCCCGTGGTATCGAAAATGGTATCGAATATCAATATTTTTCAAGGTATTGTATGGAAGTTAGAAACTCCAGTTTTGTGACAACACTATCTTGGGACAGCTCAGAAGCCACAGCCGTAGCGCACAAACATGACTACGACTCTGTTAGCTAACCATGGACACAGGCCTGGCTTTCTGCTTTCAGCCAACTCTTGCCCCCTGCCTCTGCTATGAACCGGGACACTACGGCATGTCACACTGAGGTGTCATAGCAGCCATTTCCTACTCACAACTGAGACTCTGTTTTCCAAAACAGCCAAGAATCACGCCCCGATCACCTAATAACATTGGGAGCTAACAAGCAAGAAGTGAGGAGGTCAACCTCAGAGTGGTCTCCTGCCCGTCTTTGAGAGGACGAACAAAAGGGGCGCTTTCTCTCTTTTCTGCCTCTTTCCATTTCTGTCCCGCTGTCCAACATAAGCAGTTTAAACACCTTCTTACCTTTGACACATATCTCCACTAGTCCATACCACTCTCCACAGCTGTCGCACAGCAGGCTGAAGGCACTGTGTCCACTGGGGATTACATAACCTGGCATGCATGTGTACAGCAACTCATCTCCCATCTCATACCCAGAGTGCTCCTGAAGACGGGCGTTAGGAAAGGATGGAGGGTCACCACACGGCACACCTGTCAACAACAAACAGAGATAAAAAAAAGAACATTCAAAGTGGAATATAAATGTTCGGAGTAGTTAAACAAACTATTAGATAGAGACTATGCAATCCCCATTCAGTATTACACGTGGTGTGGTTAATGAGAGATGACTCATTATTATTATCCAGCTTTACAGCATTACTATCCCATTTGTAAACAGAAAGAGATTAGAATGACTCAAGGGACAGTTTGCAAGGGCTTTGTGGAAAATGTGGATGTAATTTTGACAAACAAAGCCACGAACAATGCCACTGGGAAGAGATAAAGGCTATGTATTGTCTTGACTCTGGTCTAATTTTTTATGGTAATTATACTCAGGCAACACAGCTTATTCGACAAATAATTACATGTTGATTGACTCGCTACATCTTTAAGTTTTAAGATATTTTATCATTTTATTTTGATGTACTCTTCAAAATAAATACCTTGCTATGTTATAGTAATAATGCGTTATTGTTTACTATCTTCAAAGTAAATCATGTATATCATGACCACTGGGAAACATATTTTGCGATATGATTGAGATCCTGTAGTTTGTGATATGACAGTTTTTGGGCTGGGCATTCGGTAGAAGAATGCACATGTCATAGATTGGGTGACAAATGTCTGTTCCCGCATTGAAAAGACTTGAGTTGACTTTAGCTTGAATAAATGTTAATATATCTTTTTTTTATTTTTATTTACAGTGTAAAGTTGGGGCTCAGGCCCAAAAATGAGGCCGTGGCTTCAGGCTCGGGTCGGGCTTGGACAGAAACTATGTGGGTTCATGCAGGGTAAGGCCTGATTTTTTTTTTTGCCAGATCCTAGCTTAAGATAAAACTACGGAATGTTTTAGGAAACTGACTGTATACAGCACTTATAGTTAACAGAATTATAAATGGAAAAAAAACCAACATCCTGGGAAATGTCTTATATAATTTACTGTAACATTTCAAATACTTTTATTGTGTGCTGCCCTGATAATGGGGTTAACATGGCACTTTATACCTCCAAACCTCTATCATAACCATAACTCTAGCTACTTAACCACAACCCTGACTGTGTCTTTGCTATAAGTCGATCTGTACTGTACTGTTCCTTTTTACTCACAGCAGAGTGTGTTTGTCTTGTGTATATACAGCCACAGTAGCTCTACTGTTAATAAGGAAGGTCTAGAGACCTCTTCTGGGTGGCGTCCAAGAAATAGTCTGATCCAAAACCAACTACTGACATTCCCCTCCCCTCTCAGATCCATGCCAGTGTGTGAAGTTTAGCTTCAGGTATGTCTGGGCTAACGTACATCCACGGATCAAGTTATACCATCACATACAGATCACAAACTCCTATATTCATGAGGAGGCAGGAAGATTGGTATATAACGACAGATATGAGTAAAAACATACACAATACACACACACACACACACACGCTGGATGGAGAGTGTTGAAAGTAGAGGATGGAAGAAATGCAGGAACACAGTCTCTTTCACACCTCAGTAAATATCTCAGGAAAGTCACACACACACACACACTCTGTTTTTACTGTAAATACAGAAAGTACTCCTGCTTATCTGCATTTTTTTCTTGCTTTTTTAGCTATTCTTAAATATAATTCCACACTTATTTCATGTGAAAACACAGCACATATTTAATACGTACTGGTGATTTTGTACGTTTACATTACATACAGGTTTCTACCACACCATCACACAACTTTTATTTCATCAATGGGATTTGTATTTAAGTGTGTGAAACGAACAAATAAACTCACACATTCATTAAACACAAAGCTCAGCCATTCATATCCTGATCACTGCTCACCACGTTATGTACGGATTTAAAAATTAGGAGTGTGTATACATCTGTGCGTGTTGTGTGTTTACTGACCTTTGTCTTTGATACAGAAAGCGTCCAGATGTGCAGCGTCCTCGGTGGCATTTTCTGTTCTCACGTCCACTGCTTTCAGTGCACTGCCCACAACATTACACACCGTCGTCCTAGAATAGATGGATAGATGGATAGATGAATAGATGAATAGATAGATGGATGGATGGATGGATGGCTGGATGGATGGATGGATGGATGGATGGATGGATAGATAGATAGATAGATAGATGGATGGATGGATGGATGGATGGATGGATGGATGGATGGATGGATGGATGGATGGATGGATGGATGGATGGATAGATAGATAGATAGATAGATAGATAGATAGATAGATAGATAGATAGATAGATAGATAGATAGATAGATAGATAGATGGATAGACGGATGGACGGATGGACGGATGGACGGATGGACGGATGGACGGATGGATGGATGGATGGATGGATGGATGGATGGATGGATGGATGGATGGATGGATGGATGGATGGAT
>CALSCE010010855.1:9920553-9952391 GCA_943593645.1 Bovichtus variegatus | reverse complement strand
TCTCTCTCTCTCTCTCTTTCTCTCTCTCTCTCTGTCTCTGTCTCTCTGTCTCTCAGGGGCGGGTGGTGGAGAACATTTCGAAGCGTTGTGGAGGCTTCCTGAGGCAGCTGAGCCTCAGGGGCTGCCTGAGCGTGGGAGATGCCTCCATGAAGTGAGATTGTCATTGTCACTCCGGCATACAAACACTGTGATATAATAAGTGTGCTTCTGCTTTGACTTTGACCAAAAAGTCACTCTCTCATTGGTTTGATAATTAGCTGTTTTTGTTTAAAGTGACTATGTTTGATGTGTGATTATTAAACACTTAAGCAGCTTGGGCCTCTTCAGTCCCAGGGGACTTTGAGCTAGAAACTCTTTTTTCTGATTCCATTTAATCTCACTTAACTGTGTACACACACAAAAAAAAAAAAAAACTAAACAAAAGAAGAACAATAGTGGTGTATTTTTATTTTTTTTACTTGAAACTTTTGTACCTCTTGATCAGTTCATTTACATGGTTTCAAGTGAAGATATCTATCACCTCTATAAGCAACCTCTTTTGATAAGTACAAGCTGTTATTTAGAGAGTAAGGCCTGAAGAAATACAGAGAGAAATGCACAGTAGCTATACAACAACCTCCCATGGGCCTGTAGATGGCTCTGTTAATTGGCTCCTGAGCAACTCCCACCATCTGACTTCTTATTTATTCAATGAAGCGACTCTTGAGTAATTCCCCTTCCCCCTCTCTACTGTTCGACTGTCTCCCAGGACGTTTGCTCAGAACTGCAGAAACATCGAAGTGTTGAACCTGAACGGCTGCACTAAGATCACAGACAGCACCTGTCTCAGCCTCAGCAAGTTCTGCTACAAACTCAAACAGCTGGATCTCACATCCTGTGTGTCTATCAGCAACCACTCCCTCAAGGCCCTCAGGTAGCTCCCGCATACTTGGTATTGCCGTGGTTACCCAAACCCATATCACACAACCCTCAAGCACTCACACACACTATGTCATAATATAATATAAAATAAGAAATATCTCCATTTGGTTCACTTGCCATGTGTGTTTTGTCTTTATCTCCATTGTTTTGGGATGGTCAGCGATGGCTGCAGAATGCTGGAGATGTTGAACCTGTCATGGTGTGACCAGATCACACGTGACGGCATTGAGGCTCTGGCTAGAGGCTGCAATGGTTTACGAGCACTGTTCCTCAGAGGCTGCACACAGGTACGTATTTCATTTTTGTTTTATTTTTAATATATACATGTATATATACTGCATATGTACTATATGGCAGCAAACCTCAGTGTTCACCAAACACCTTGATAAAATCAAATAAAAAACTTACTACAGTTGCCCTTTCCAATCCTCTCATATCCATTCATATAAACATTTGTTTAAATTTGTTAAATTTTCTACATGTTTTCATTTCCTTACTACATTTTAGGCCTTCTTTATAGGACTTTTAAGGCATTTTGAATGTTTCCATAGTTTGAAATACATTATTTGAAATATAGTTCTTATAAAACCTTTATGTAGCCCAATTATCAAAACAGACAACAATGAATCCATAAAAGACCATAATTGAAGCTCTTCTTTTACCATTTTTTTTAATTTAACCTTTTTTTTCTTATCGTCCCATGCATCGAGATGTTGTTGTGTTACCTGCTGCCAGAGGACTGTTTACCACCGTTTACTGTAAACAGGGTCCTCTGGAGGTGAAGACAGCTCACACTATGCTTTGCCTGAGGAAAAATAAAAAAACACAAATGGTAAAACTACAGAAAACTCAAAACAAATACCTGTTTCCCAGTTTATTTAAAGATCTCCTCCACTCAAAAATATTTTTTTCTTATTTTTATATCCCATTTATATATAAATGTCTGACTTTGACTATACTGACTTGTATCTGTGCAACGTTTGTCACTGGAGAGGGTTTTCACATTCCCTTAAAGGGAGAGATGGCTGTGCATTTCCCTGAAGTCTGAGATTCAAACATATCTTAGACAAGCTAAATTAGGCATGTCACCAATTGAAAAGCCAATCGCTTTCTGACACACAAATACCTTCCTCACAACACCAGCAAAGAAACCTGAAACCTATATTTCCTCTAACACGAGCCATCTCGTGAGCACGATAACTCAGGAAAGCCTGGAGGGAATTTCTTTAAATTAGCCACAAACATCCACTTGGACTCAAAGATGAACTGATTAGAATTTGGTGAAAGAAGGTCAAAAGTAATGGTCTCGAACACCTTTTTGTCTATAACAAAATAATTAATACACTAATTATAACAATTTCACACAAATGTCTAATAGAGTAAAATGATGAAGTGATGACTTGTTGAACAGACATGGATGTAAACTGCAACGTGGCTGGTTGCGGTAATTCAATTAACTAAAGTTAATCTAATTTTCTTGCCCGGAAGATATATACCATGAAACCCCCATGAATCATCTTTCGGGGCCCACAGAGGACAGTAGTCACATGTAAATGATTGAAATCATTGGAAAAAGAGGGCGTAATTGAGGAAATGTTTCTCCCATCAACCCACAGAAACACAGACACATATATACATGATTGATCCAGGTGTTTGCTTAACAAAAATGTGCATTTATTTTACTAACCCAGCTGGAAGATGGAGCATTGAAGCACCTTCAGAAATACTGCCCAGAACTCACCACCATCAATATGCAGTCTTGCACGGTAAGATAAACCTTTGGTTGCGGGATGGGGGCAGAGAGATAATAAGGCATGAGGGATGTGTCTGTGTGCCGCCGTGCTTTTGTCATTTGTTTCCTGCGTCTGTTGCCTCTAGCAGATAACAGATGAAGGACTGGTCAGTCTGTGCCGAGGATGCCACAAGCTACAGATCCTGTGTGTGTCTGGCTGCAGTAACATCACTGATGCTTCACTCACTGCAATGGGACTCAATTGTCCCCGACTCAAGTGAGAAAAACACACAAAAACTGTCCCACCATTCTTCACCAGGACACCAACAACTTGCTTCAGCATTCACAAAATATCATTCTCAGTCGGTGTGACTATTGTCATTTCCAAAAAGTGTCTAGAATCAACATAGCTGCCTGACAATGCCAGAATCCACAGAAAGTCTCTTTTTCATCAGTGATGTCCTTCCACACACTTGAAAACATGTGAAAGTCCTTAGAGACGGCTTCATCCGATCAGTCACTTTAGGGGAAACAAAAAGAAAAAGGTCCCACACAATGTCTAAAGCTTGGAAATAAGATAATGTATTGAACAGACAAGGATGTGACAGGGATATCAGGTCTGATTCAAACCCGTCTGCTGCTAAATTATTTTGATTAACACGACACACTGAACCATACCCTCCACGTAGCCTTTACATGGAGTGTTTGTGTGTGTTTGTGTGTGTGTGTGTGTTCTCAGGATCCTCGAAGCGGCTCGATGCTCACATGTCACGGACGCTGGGTTCACTGTGCTGGCCAGGGTGAGTTTCACTTAGCTTTGTCCTGTTTGAACCCTTGTCTTTGGTCATCCACTTCAGCTCGATATCTCTGGGTTTCTTTGAATGATTTCTGTTTTTTTCTTCTCAGAATTGTCATGAGCTTGAAAAAATGGACTTAGAAGAATGTATTTTGGTAAGACAATTTGTGGTTTCAGTTTTTATTCCCAACATCATGCTCATGGTATTTATCTATGTTGAATCTGGAATAGTTCTTCGCTTCGATCAATGTGTCCGGGGAGCGATTAGATTGTAGGAAAAAGACTGATGTGATTTTGTGACCTGGCAATTCATATTTGTCCTCTGTCGTGGACATGACACCGAGGCCTATATTTCAAACACCATGCAGGCAGTTTATTTGAATCCTAATGTACTGTTAAAGAAAAGCACATCCTCTGCTTTCTAGTGATGTGTTCTGTTGTTCACATTGTGGTTTGACCAACAGAACATCTTCTCTCTTTGCAAAATGAGGGAGAATTGCAGGAAACATATTTTATGGCAGTAAGGCAGATAAGTGATCAAATTTATAAAGATGTGCTGTTTCTGTCTTCTCCCTAAGGATGTTGTCTTTTATTTATGTCTTAACTATATTATATTAAGAAGTGCATGTTCATTCTAAACTTCAAAATATACATTTTAACCTTGGGGCTTCTTCTCATTTTCAACCATTGTCCATACGAAACCGAGCACTGTGTGACGCAGAAAAGATTCTGTTGAAAATGATCGAGGAAGAGTCAGAAATAGATTATTTGTCTCGTACACACACGCCCACGTGCACACACACTATGTTTAACTAGTTAAAAGCACGCATAATACCTTTCATATTGCATTTCTTAAAAGTGAAATCAATTATGTAATGTAAATGTACCGCAATGTACTTTTTGTGGGAAAGATTGAACCGATGTCCACTACAAGGGACATGCTATAATAATAATAAATAAATATCATTTTTGAGAAACAAATCTTTGTGATATGTTTCTTACATCCCAATTACTTGAATAATGTTTAAATATTAAAACCTTTTTTTCTTCCAGATTTCAGGAGGTTAGATTTTGACAGAAAGTGCAGAGGGAGACAGAAAAGAGTGACACGGGAGAAAAAGTTTTAGCGGGATACAAAACTAGACACGAAAATGCAACACATGCTTCCACAAACTGTGTGGAAGCATGAAGACTCTCATCTGTCTCTAGACATGTGACAACAGTTATTTAATCAAGCGTGTCCTCTCCTCAGGTGACAGATAACACCCTGGTTCAGCTGTCTATCCACTGTCCTCGCCTGCAAGCCCTGGTAAACATTTAAATCTACAGCGCCAGGTTCTGCCTGAGTCTCTGTGCACGTTTTTGGAGCTTTAATCCATCTGTCTGTGTGTCTTCAACCCTGTTTGCTGTGTCCCGGCCAGTCCCTGTCCCACTGCGAGCTGATCACAGACGATGGCATCCGAGCTCTGAGCAGCAGTACCTGTGGCCAAGAGCGCCTCACGGTGGTGGAACTGGACAACTGCCCCCTCATCACTGACGTGACCCTGGAGCATCTGAAGAGCTGCCATCGTCTGGAGCGCATTGAGCTCTACGACTGTCAGCAAGTCACCAGGGCTGGCATCAAACGCATCCGGGTCAGTGGAAATCATGGGCAAATAAATAAAAATAGGCTGTTTTTGATCACATAGGATCTGCTGTAGTTGGGGATTGGATCAGTGAATTCTTTAAATAATTTCTCTGCTCAGTTATTATATACCTTATTTTGTCTTAAAAAAAAAAAAGCAGACCATTTTCTAACTCAAAGTGCAGTATGATCAGACAACTATGTTGAAGATGAGCAAAAGTTACGCAGAAATTAGGATAATAACACTAAAAGAGCTTAAATATGCTATTCATTCTGTCTCTAGCGGTTTATGTTAATGATTCATTTCAACCATTATGAGTGATTGCATTATGAAATGTTATGTTGTATAAACTCTTTTAAATATTACCAAATAATTTACAACTAAAATGCAATTGCAGCTATTAAATGCAGTAAAATATAATTCTGTCAGGTTTATTGTCAATCCTTGTGCCAAGTTAGCTTAGTTAATTAAATAAAGAATTTCAAAGATGCGTTATGACTTTTAATGTTTATTCCTTTTAACTGATAAATTATATTCATGTTTGTTGGTGAACTGGCCCCTGGCCTCCTGTAATTCTGCTAAAGTGGACCCCGGGCAAAGCAAGTTGAGTATCCCTGCTGTTATTGAAACTTGCATCAGATCAATACCACTCTCACAGCGGTATTGATCTTCTTATCTAACTCTTGACAAGTACGCGAAGTGTATTTCCCAAAACATCAAAACTATTCCTTTAAGTAGATATAAAACGGTTGACTGGACACGGAAGAAAATCCTGATTAAATGCTTTTTCTGTCTTTTTTTGTCTTTTTATACCCTTCTATTAACACACCTCTTCCCTACACAGGCCCACCTTCCAGAGATCAAGGTCCACGCCTACTTTGCCCCAGTGACACCCCCTCCCTCTGTACATGGAGGTGGCCAGCGTCTGTGCCGCTGTTGCATCATCCTCTGACAGTGGAGGGCCAGGGGGGGCCACCTCTGTCTGCAGGTCCTGCTGCTCTGATATGGGCTGAAATGGGATGGGGGAAGGGGGATGACTGGGGTAGGTGTAGGGGAGAGGAGGGGCTGGACCCACTCACTGCTCCTGATCACTGATCAATACATAGACTGATCGCCCCTGATCAGTTGAACCCGCCCCTCCTCTCTCCTCTTGCTCACCAATAAGGATTGCAGCAGCCCCGGGTTTGGGCGTGGAGTGGTGGGTGGAAAGAACGTGGATGGATGGACTCTCTCTTTTTCTCTCTCTATCTCACTCTCTCTTTCTCACTTTAAAGACAAAAACAGGTTCTCCACTCCATCCTGCTCCTCACGCCCCTGAATAGAGGACTGCATATGGACAGCTGGAGATGGTGGGGGAGGGGGTCTGAACTGTGGAACTACAATGCATCATGTTCAAACTAAAAAATAAAAAAAAAAAAGACTATAATGTCATCTTGGACAACAGTTTGCTCTCTGTGGAGTATCATCTCAACCAATCACATGACACCTCTATGTGACCATCCTGTGATTCATTCTGCTTTGACCAATAAGCACGCAGCATGGAGGGGGAGCAGAGCTGGGTTGTGGGAAATGCAGATCTTCTGGATATAAGCAGTGAAGCTTCGGCACAGCCAGCTCAACGCTCTAGTGTGGAAGAGTTGGGGGGGAAAAAAACATGAAGTACAGAATGGGACATGTGACATATTTGTGCATCTGAGAAACTTTTGTTGAGTTTTAGATTCTGTTTGTACAGAGAATGTTTTGCAATGGAAAAAAAGAATTACACACTTATGGCAATTCACTCAAAATTGGGGGGGGTAAAAATTATTTTCATTTTTTTCAGTGCTTATTGTAATCGTCCATGCCTGTCTATCCAGAGAGGAAGATATGTGTGTCTTTCTTTTTGAAATAAGAAAAGAAACAACTGTTGCTGTTTAACAAAAAAAGGACATATGATTCAGACCCTCAGCGTCTAAAAGCGTTATGTTGACTCTGTATGCCTCTGCGATGAGTGGCCTCTCCTGTGTACTGCGTGGTTATGTTGGCTTGTAGGCCCTGATCCAATCCTGTCAGTAGCCCTGTGCACTTGCTCCTACTTGACCACTTAAGCATTTGTTTACATCCTGGATTAGGTTAGCACCACAGACGAACTTGTTTACATCAGTAGGTTTCCAGTCTCCCTACTATTCAGAGTGAGTTTAGTAACACTGATACAACTGTGGTATACCCACTGTTGTTAACGGGACCGTGAAGTCCATTATTCAAATGTATTGCTGTGTGTATTTGGATATCAATCAGGGCTAATGATGGTGCAATTTTGCTTCAAAATAAAAATGAAAATTTGCTTTAAGACGAGATAATAGTTTTGAGAATGTGAGCAAAGGCACCTCAACTTTTTGACAATCACATTAATTTGTGTATTTGAAAGTTAATTTATTGTTAGTTTTGTGTAATTGGCAATTTACTGATGATGTAGGATATAATGAATTGTCGCTTAATAAAGCAGCACATGAGAAATGATTTAGAAATAGCATTTGGCATAGGTCTGGTGAGCCGATCTAATGTATTAAATTGATCAGCAACAAATTCCCACTAGTCCAATCCTACAAAACATTTGTGACGACAGGTATGTGATATGCAGTGAATGGAAAGCCCCAGAAACAACAGTTTAAGAAACTCTAAACAGACGCTCCTTCAGGACCTCAACATTACCTGTCTTGTCATGCAGAGTAACACATGTATGGGGCATGAACTATCACTACTCAAAGCACTGAAAATACAACAAAACTGAAGCAGCTCGCAATTTTGAGACTGGAAAGTGCTGTGTAGTGCCAAGTGCTCAAAGACTGGGGAGATTGGCAGGACAATGGACAGGACTGAAACAAGGAGAACCGACAGAAAGATGAATAAAGACTTGGATGGATACATGGCTGACTTGGCTGGCTGTGATACTAATGTCCTCTCTTTGACAACTGTTTTAACAGTTTTATGTTTAAGAAAATAAAGAAAGAAATGAAAAAAATAAACAAATGAATAAATAAAAGTGACTAAGTAAATGTGCTTTGTCTCTCCAGTGTGAGATTTTGTCTCCTAGAATCCAGTGGTGAAAGAAGTACTCAGATCTTTTACTTAAGTAAAAGTAGCTATCAACAGTGTAGAAATACTCTTTTACATGTAAAAGTCCTGCATTAAGTACAAGTGTGAAAGTATTAGCATCAAAGTATACTTAAAAGTACCAACAGTAAAAGTACACATTATAAAGAATGACCCACTTCAGCATTATGTTTGTTATATTATTGGATTATGGTTATTGATGCATGAATGTGTACATTCGCTTTAATTTTACAGCTGGTAAATCTGGGGTTAGTTTTAATGTATTTATGTATATTCTCTCTCTCTCTCTCTCTCTCTCTCTATATATATATATATATATATATTACTTAATATACAGCTGGGTAGCCAGGCTTGTACATTTCTCTCAAGACCAATAGTCTTATTTATATCAATAATATAATACATGTG
This sequence comes from Bovichtus variegatus, assembly GCA_943593645.1. Taxonomy (NCBI): domain Eukaryota; kingdom Metazoa; phylum Chordata; class Actinopteri; order Perciformes; family Bovichtidae; genus Bovichtus; species Bovichtus variegatus. Next base: position 9,943,816 of record CALSCE010010855.1, on the reverse strand, counting down.
TTGATTATATTTTATTATTATTAATTATATTATCAATATAAATCTAGAAAGTGAGTAGTAACTCAAGTTATCAAATAAATGTAGTGGAGTAAAAAGTATAAAATGTGCCTCTGATGGAGTAGATGTTTATAATAGCAGAAAATGGAAATACTCAACATCGACTTAAGTAGAGTACTTGAGTAAATGCACTTAGTTACTTTCCACCACTAACAGTGCTGCAACATAAGAGTACTTTATAGTAAACTGCGGCAAACTGGATCCAGGCCACAGCCCAGCTGGGCCGCCAGATGTCACCCGAGAGCCGTGCAGCCTGCAGACACACCCACATAAACAGTGCGCCTCGTCTGACTCATGACTCTCTTACAGAAAGCAGGAACTATCTAGCCATAAGAAATGACACACATATAATTTTACCTAGTTAGTGTATCCTTCTCCCTATTTAAGCACAAGTGCGGCCCGCAGTACACCTGATAATTCGTCATTTTACGTCAGGCATTATGCTGGCTAGCTGTGCGGCGCCCGAAGACCCATCGGCCTGATCGTTGATCGGTTGCTCCTCCTGCAGTCACCGGCAGCGCGCAAGCTTTCAGCGGGTTTAGCGGTTGCAGCGATTACTCCTGGATTAAAGAGAAACCGGTTACCGCGGGACTGGAACTGAGCCCTTATTGTGGCAGTTTGGTGCAACTTTACCGCTAAAGGAGTGGTCAGCCGACGGATCAGCAGACTTCCCAGCCCGTGGTCATGGACTAAAGAAGCGGGGCCAGGCGTTAGGCCTGCGGATAACTGACGTTAGCTGAGCTAGCTGATGGGAGCCGAGTCTACCCTTGTTTGGGTCGCGGTGCTAACTAGCTAGGCGCTATCTTTGTTAGCATAACAATTAGCACGGCTTGTTTTGATGTCTGTGGGTTGAAGAAACCTGCCGTGATCAACTACAATTACACGTTTCTGGAACTTTATCGAAGTTTAAAGTTAACCCTGTGAGCTAACGTTGTACAGTGAGGAAGATCGCGAGGCTGTGTCGTATAAAGTGGAGCTTTTGATTTGGGCAGAGATGATTTGTTGGTTGAATTAGTCCCTATTTTTTTAATATATATTTTTTTTGTTACAAGGGATTGCATGTTGATGCTCACACATCATTTAGACGCAGTCCAGACCACACAGTCTCTCTGTCCCTCCGCGGGACTTCAGTTTAAATCGTTTTCGGTCCTTTACATCCCGTCCCACCGACCACTGTCTCCTGTCTTTGGCCGGCTTCCGTGGCTGGCCACACGGCACTGAGTGCCCAATGGAGGATCATGACAACATGGACTATTTTTACCAGCAGGTCTTGCAGAAAGATGTTACCCGCAGGTTGCAGGTCGGTCAGGACCTCATTGACTACCTAAATGACCCGCAACGCTCCCCGGACGTGGAGCAGGACAAACCCCGGCTCGATAAGACCATGGACGAGCTGACGGGATGGGTGAACTCCAGCAATTACAAGGTGAGAGATCTTGGCCAGTCATCGTTTGAAGGTATCGCTGTGTCACTGCAGCAGCCATCCCCGCGGCCTGTTTATTAATAATTCTCCACCAATGTACCGAGTGAGCTGGAGGAGAGAGAGAGGGGTGTAGTGGGAATGTGATGTTATTTGCCAAGAGGTTGGTTGAGCTGTGGTGAACTCTAGCAGAGGTGAGGAATTTCAAACGAGCTGTCATCACCTCAGTGGTATGAAGAGGGATTTCTATACAGTACAATACAGAGCGAATCAAACTGGTATCTCCTTTTCTTCTGTGACTTCAGCCAAGTCAGAGGACACACACATTCACTTGCGTTTTCATACAGCTCCTCTTTTTACCAAACATATTTTTATTCATTTGTTTAAAGCTGAAGGCTATGCGTTTCTTTTTTGACACCCCAGTAGTCTATTCCAGGATCACAAGAGGCAGACATATTTAAATGTCCTCCAGTGGCAGAGTAGGACATTTGCAGGGCATTCCTGTGGTTTGTTGGAGTTCTTATTGTTGTATTGGCTGAGACACATTGTCAGGACTGTAGCACTGGATGGGGGAGGGGTTAGCAGACTCATTGTTGTACCCTATGCTTCCTCTCCATCCCTTGCTCTCTCCCTCTCTCTCTCACACACATACAGACACACACTTTCTCAATTTCTCTTTTTGCCATTTCACTATTTTCTCCTCATTCTCTTTCCTTCTTCATGCTGTGTGTGTGTGTGGCCGCCTTGTCTGCACTCTTTGCCATATCTCTGAAACGCAGGAATGGGACATTTATGCTACGCTCCCACAGATCCAGACGGCAAGTCAAAACCGTCTGAAATCCCCTTTCAAGGCATGCTGAAATTTGACTCCCAAATCTCTCTTTTAACTGTTTAAATGTGTCTGCAGTGATATGCAGGACTCTGCAAGACTGTAAAAAATCATGCGTTCGGTGTAACGAAAGCATCCCCCTTTGGTCTATCTTTCTAGAGGTAGAAAATGTTCATTTTGTTGACATAATCTTTTTAAGAATAACTTTGTGAAATCATTTCCCTTTTGCTACCGAGAGGTTGGTACGGATCAATACTGCTAATTTAGTTGCTTACTTATTCCACGCAACAATCCAATTATAAGTATTGATTTCTATCATTGACAAATGAAGACTTAAAGGAGTAGGTGCAGGTATTGGACAAAAATCTGCCTCCCCAAGAATTTCATCTCGAGCTGTAGCAAGCCAACATGTCCCTTTTGTTCAGATTTGTTCCTTTATGTAGATGACACATACAGTAACTTGAGCTCAGTGTCTGGCAGTGATGAGCAAGTGAGTTGTGGCCCCCAGAGGTCTTAACACAGCAGGCTTGTAATGATGCTGATAGGCTCCCTGTCAGGCAAAAGGACAGAGAAGTTAGCTGTAAGCAAGTTGCTGAGTCAGCACAGAGAGAGGGATTAATAGAGAGATGATCCAGAATTGACACGTGGTGGAGAATAAAAGAGTTAGAGGGGGAATTTAGAACTGGAGAGATGCATGGGGTTAGGGTAGGTCAGTGGAAAACACGAGTCAGGACTCATAAATACATTAAATGTTTGTAGAAGGCGACTGTCGCACCCAAGTTCCTCTTTTAGGAATGGATAAAATCCTGCATTCCGTCTGTGCCTTGGCCCCTCTTTCACTTGTGTGTCGTTGTCTGGCTCTTTTTCTTGGACATTGACTCACCGTCTTCTTTATTTCCTCGTTCAATAGGTAGAACTGTAGATTCAAGTCGTACGCTTTGCTCTCACAACATCACAGAGGCCTCAACAAACAGAGGGCATTAATATTGTATAATGCATTTATGGGCAGCAGATGACTGAACACTTTCCTGATCGAGGGACACTGCTACTAGAACACTCTGATCTTTGTGATTTTGTTTCAATTAAGATTGTTTGTCAATGTGTATATGCTTAATAATTTTTTCAACTCAAAACTCGATACGATATTTATTTATTTATCACAATGCAGGCTTTAGGATACAATACACAAACAGGTTAAATTTTTTTTAACTTACATAGGCCTCCAAATCTTTTTATTTTCCAACTCCTAATGGATCTATAAGAGCTGCAGCTAACGGTTGTTTTTTTTCATGAATTTATCTGTTGATTGTTTTGTTATCATGATTAATCGTTCAATCTAATAAATGTCAAAAAGTAGTGAAAAATTACCTATAATTTATATTGTCCAAAAACATTCAATTTACAATTGTATAAAAGTGAAATGCAACTAATCCTCACATTTAAGTAGCTGGAAACAGCAAATGTTTGGTGTTTTTACTTGATAAATGACTTCGTTCCTACTCATTTCTTGGTGATTGATGGATTAACGGTCTGATTATAACTGGTTATGCTTTGAGTTTGTTTATCTTGTTTGTCATCAGAATTATGGAAAAACTACTGGCCCAATTTTCATGAAACTTGGTAGACGGGTGAAACATTACATTCTGTGAGTGGATCTGAATCACAGGGCGGATAAACTAATTATCATTCACTTTCGTTAACATTGAGAGTTTTGGGCGTGGCGGAAGTCTGCGCCCTTTTATTGCCCTTCTAGTTGTTTCAGCATTCAGTCTTCATCTTTGCACATTTTGTCCTCTCCCAAATGTTGCAGTGTGAACCCTTAAATCACTCAAAGCCTCTCTAGAATCCAGAATAAACCCTGTACATGGTATCCACATTACCAGTCTAAGCCACCACATGCACCAACCTGAGTCTTCACAAAGAACCATTCATACTGGACTAAATATTTACAGTTTTTTTTTCTCCAGCATACCTCCGTCGCAATGATGTTTTGAAGCTTGCAGCCTAAAGATGCAGTGGTGTCCTTCTTAGACACCACTTCGTTCACATGCCCCGATGTTTTAAATATTCGGGGTGATTCCTGTGTGCCCTTTTGGCCTTTATTCCCTCTTCTTTCCTCCTCACCCCTAGTCAGACTTTTGACTGCAGAAGAAAACCTCCCCTCCATCTCCATTTTTGTCCTGTCCAAGGTAGACAACAAGCCCAGCCTCTCCCGTCTCCCGTCCTTTATCTTGTCCTCTGTCTCTCTCCAAGTGAAGATGCCATATGGTTGTGGGTGCCAAGCTTGTTGGGGTGCTGGGTGGAGGAGGGGGGAGGGGAGGCCGCAGGGCTGCTTCCTGCCTGTACTGTTTCTTCTTTCTCCTGCTGTTTTTCCTCCCTCCCCCTAAATTAGGTCAATATGAGGGATTCATCATAGTGACCCAGAGCTCATGTTTCTTCTCCAGGTGATTTTTGTTTTCTCTGGTATTGCTTGGCTTTCGTCCCTGTATTTTTCCTCATCGCCCCCCATCCTCCCCCTTTTTGTTTGTGTGGTTACCTGGCTCTGCTATTTTCGTCTTCCTTTGACTAAAATAGGGAAAAAGCTGCAGCCTGACTCCCGACTCAGGGCAGAGGAGTCTGGAGAATAATGTTTTAATGGACTTTCTTTTTGGACTGCTCAGCTTTACTGCAGCACTGCCAAAACAAGCATTCCAGGAGCACAGCGCAGTGTGGGATGTGATGCTAATCAGAAACACAGTGGAAAACTCAACTTTACCACAAGACAAAAATCCAGTGTACCTTCCCCCTACGAGTCATATCGCAAGCCACTTTTTTCTTTTATGACGGAGCCAAATCACAGTTGTGATAGACTAGAGAGGAGTACGGGGACGGTCAAGGGTCACTTTAACAGACTTGTAACATGACCTTGTATGTATATGTTGTCACCTCTGTATGTTAATCTACAGTTGCTTACGTCATCATGTTGATATCAAAAAATCTTTTGATTTTTAGCAACAACAAAAGTGCAGATTACTGTGTGATTGCGTCAGCTGCTGTTCTGCGGATGGTATAAAGAGGGCACAACTAGGTTACACAATCAAGAGTGCCACAGCTGTTGACACACAGTAAACTTTGATACAGCGATTTTTAAATAGGACATTTGTGGTAGTTTCTGAGAGTTTTTCTCTAGCTGTTAATTAGAGCAGGGCTTTTCTGAGACTGTGGGCCTCTCCTCAGACACGTCTTGGAAAAGGCGCCCCCTCATCCCCACTTAGTTTACTTGCTTGGTTTCGCGAAATTCCTGAATGCCTATGGGATCATGATTATGTCAGTGATGCCGTATAAACACCGAACAATTGAGCCAAAATGTATGTCAGGGTCTTGTCATGCAGTGAATGGAGCTGGCTCAGGTATCTTCACTCATTAGTCACGTGATAACAAGTGGTTGCATTTTGGAGCAGAGTGGGGCTTCAAAGATGCATTTATTCCAACTTAACCGGTTGATGGAAAGTCACAGCAGCTCAGTGTAAATATTATACAGTGTACAATATTTACACAAATATTACAGCGTGTACAGGGTCAGCACACATCGGTGACTGTTTGTACTTAAACTATAATTTGTAGTTGCCAGTCCCTTGATGGGAACACTACTTGTGTCAATGGCTCACGCTACAAGTCTCATCCACACAGCTGAGATCTGGAGACTCAAACTGCTCCCAACAAGCTGTCGGCAGACGGACTCGCCTGCATCTTGAAGGGAGACAAGGAGAGACTTTGATGCCTTGAACATGAGTCAGCAGAAAGTTTGATTCAGCATTTTTTTTTAAAAATCCATTTAGGATGCCGAGCGATACAGAAGTATCTGCTGTCGTACCTCCAGACTATTGAACACCTTCGTTCATCAGGCCGTGAGACTCCTGAACTCATCCTCCCCAAAACATTTTTGTGGCTTTTGTAGCAAAATGGGACTAGAACTGCATTTCGTTGCACTAACCTGTGTTGTACGATTACAATAAATTATTCTTGAAGGCTGAACCATGATGATCTGACCTACAATTTTGTTAAATCCTCTACAATGAGAGCCGGGTTTAATTCTCAGCGCATGTGTCTTCCGATCACTGCAGCCACTGTGGTTGGCGTGTAAGCAGACAGTGACTCAGCTCGAAATATACTCAATTTGTTAACACGAAAAAGCACGGGAAACTGCTGTGAAATATCATATACCTGAATCCATTCATGCTGTGTATGGCCCACCATAACCTTTGCCCCCGTCTCACTCTGTGTTTTGCAGGTGGCATTGATGGGGATAGACATCTGTGGTGCGTTTGTGGACCGACTGGGAGAGCGATTCAAAGGATTCCTGTGCACAGGTAAGATATCTATCCTATCCCCACGCTCAATTTCCTTTAGGTTAATATGCTCCATTTACAGTGAAACTCATTCATGATATGTTTTGTATTTGTTCTTACAAATAACTTTTTCTTGCTTCTGAAATGCTGAAGTAAAAACACTTCATGGTACTCTCGCTGTCTCTTTCGACTTCATACTCGCTAACGTACGCACACTACATACGCACAGAGTTCTTCCTTAAAGGACTTTGCTACTTGTATAATGCCTTTTTAGTTTAAATAACATCTTAAATAAAAAGAAAGGGCTAGGCGGGGAGTAAACTTTGGCCTGGCAGACAGAAACCCTGGCGATTATCAAAGCAGGTTTTCATAATAATTAAAGTTTGACACCAGACATTTCATAGCCTACACACACTTACTGTTATAATTTAGTTCGTCATTCCTTGCGAAACAGATGATGATTGTAAGAATGTCTTTCTTTGTTCAGTTCATCAGGCTTTAAGGTAAATGTCTTTTAAATATCTTAAAAGTTCATCATTCCACTATCTGAAGCAGCAAGAGCTACTAAATGGCAGAAATCAGTAATATTTTCCAAATTGTGCTCAGCAACACTACTCTGTGTTGTTACATGAAGTGTGATGGTTTGTGTAGGAATACAACTCATGATTATTTACATTGTTGATTTTCTCAATTAGTTGTTTGGTCTATAAAATGTCCTAAAATGGTAAAAAAAAACACATGTTTCCCAAAGCCCAAGATGTCGTCCTCAAATGTCTTGTTTTGTCCACAACTCAAAAGATGTTCAGTTCACTGTCATAGAAGAGTAAAGAAACCATAATATATATATATATTCACATTTAAGAAGCTGGAATCAAGAGAATTTAGACTTTTTCTTTCTTAATAAATTACTCAAACCGATAAATTGATTATCAAAATAGTTGGCGATTCATTTATGCAGCTCTAAATGTGTGTATTGTCGTGTATATACTCTTCAGCATTTTGACCTTCCATTTTGTCTCTCACTTCCACTTTGTGGTTCCTCTGAGACAGACCAGCAGCAGCACCACTCTAAAGCCTGGCACCCCCCCCTCCCTACGATACAGTACATCCTCTACTCTCTATATTTAGGCTCTGAATTGTCTGCCATGCTGTAGCTCGGTCTATTACACACCAAAACCACACCTCACATTCATATGACCTCATACACTGAATCTTGTCTCAGATTTCATGCTCTCTCTGTGAGTGTGTGTGTGTGTGTGTGTGTGTTACGTCTGTGCCAGCCCTTGTGTGTGCCCGCTGAAGGTGTCACCAGCTGTCTTTGTCAGCCAGACTGGCTCTTGTCACCAACAAACGCAGTCAATCCTGCAGTGCACCTCTGGGATGACTGGACCTGTCACACAGTGCAAAGTCGGCCGCCACACACTCGCACTGTATCTAGCTCACTGTCTAGGACGAGGCCTGAGCCCGGCTCTGTGTGTGTGTGCGTGCGTGTGCATGTGTGTAATGGAAGTGTGTGTTTCAGATTGATGGTAAAAACATCTCTAAGCCACCACTGCCTCTGGAATCTCCCTCCCTCCATCTGACTTCCATCTCTCCTTTCCTGTGCTCTCTCTCCTTCCCCCTGCACCCAGCCACCCTCCTCACACACACACACACACACACACACACACACACACACACACACACACACTCGCTCACACTCGCTCAGAGGGGAGGAAGATGAGATCATTGACACTGAGAGATTGTATTGATCTACAGGACTGACTCGTGGCTGCTGCCATTATAGCGTATGTGCGTGCAATTTAACACTGTGCTGTAGGGCTGCACCGAATCAAATTATGTTACATTCGCTTGTATTGAGGTTTTGAAGCTCTACTGTCTGTCGTCATATTTTATGACATCTACTGTATCTTGCAAAAATAACGCCGAGATTTGAAGTGAAACATACAGATCGCCGAAGGCTGTACGTTGTCTTCATAATTTATTTTTTCCTGTTTGCAACATGACAGATGAAATGTCAGATGAGATAAAAAGCGACGTGATTGGCCCAGCAGCTGTGTGCCAGTTTGATCGCCCAGTTGAAAAAGATGAAACGAAAAGAGTCGACGTGCCACATACAAGCAGAGTGTGTCTCTGTGTGTGTTTTCATGCTTACTACAGCAGATGACGTTGTGTGCAACAATGTCCCCCACTGTCCTTTTTTATGTTTCAGGGCATTGTCCTTGTTGTCAAGGCAACCAGCTGTTATGGTAACATAATGTACGCACACACACAGCATGGGAAAAGGACAGATGACATCACTCCCCATGCTGAAGTTTCAGACTAGGAATGTGTTTGTGTGTGTGTGTTTGTGTGTGTTTGTGTGTGTGTGTGTGTGTGTGTGTGTGTGTGTGCTCATGCCATTCTGTGTGGTGTTGTTTTTTTTTTTTTATCTCATTCATTGCGTGGATGTCAAAGGGAGGTTTTGAGTTTTATGTAACTCAGACTGTTTAACATTTTCCATTTCATGAGAGGAGCAGAGAAAGATTCGCCATGTTGTGAATTTCTGACTTTTTGAGTTGAAGAATAAGGCTGTCGATGTCTGTTACGGTCAATAAATCGCATGAAAAAAAACAAACCGCTCGTCCAACTTTCAGTACTTACTGACTTTCCTACCATGTCTTCAGTACTCCGCAATAATCCCCCTGAATATGTTAATATTTAAAAACATGTCACAAAAATATCCTTTTATTTATAAAAAAAGGAAAAAAAGGCCAAATAATTTTCAACACTGTGTGAAATATCACACTGTAGCAAACATTACTAAAAAAAAAGATTTCAGTAGTTTATTTGTTGGTTCGCTAGTGAGCATTTATGAAAGGAGGACTGTGTATGTTGTATTGACTCTAAATAAACTGCAGTGCCCGTGTTCATTATTATGAGGAAACTTGTCGGCCAGTGCAAAGTTTTGGCTCATTTTTAATAGCTTTCGGGCAACATTGGATATATATGTCGGAGAGGAATAAGATGTATCAGGTTTTGGATATTAAGAAAATTCTATATAGGAACAAATCATTGTTGATTTCGGTCTTTTCATGGGATGTTTTGATAATAGGGAAAATATTTAATATCACGTACTCGTCCTTTTTAAACGTTCTCTTCTCTGAATATTATTTTTCATATCGTCACCCACATATGGTCTTCACATAAAAAGCTGTTGAGTAGCTGTTCATCTGATATTAAAGCTGAAAATACACTTCAAGCTGAGGACCCTCCTGCTAACTCTGCTCCACATTTCATGGGGGATTAGAGAAACCGTCTGAAACATTTGTGGAGTTGCCAAAATCCTTATAGTTCACTTGAATGCCAGCATTTAAAGGCTCTTACTCTTAATGCTGTACAGTGTGCGTCACTGATCGGCCGTGCTACTGGAGCAGTTGTGTGTTAAAGTGGAACTAACACAAGAACATTTGATGATCTTGACATTATTTTAGTCACGGTCCATTTCTCATCCCATCATCTCTTTTCCCTCGCAGAGCCTTGGTGACAATGGTGGCATTGCTTAAGCTTTGACATGACAATGTTTTTATGTCTTCTCTCTCAAACACTGATGATAAACACACATCTTTGTGTATTTGTGGGGCCGTCTTTATTGTCTTTGGTGTTTACATCCGGTGGAGACTCGGTGTCATGTGTGGCCTCATTTCTCCTGCACTTTATTTAAATACTGCACATCAAGCTGCATTTTTTCATACATTGACTCATCACTTCTCTCTCTCTCTCTCTCTCTGCCTTTGTCCATCTCTTTTTCTGTCTGTAGTTTTGCCAGCTTTGGTGGACAGGCTGGGCGATGGGAAGGACCAGGTCAGGGAGAACAGCCAAGCTCTCATCCTTCGCTGTATGGAGCAGACTGCCTCACCCATGGTGAGAGAGACACACACTCACGCACGCACACGTAAATAAAAAATGTCACCCTCAGGATTAGACAAAGCCTCTTGTAATATACGTCATATCAACCAAATCTTTCTTTTGAATTATTGATTTCTAGCACCACGTAGAACATGACAGACATCCAAACAAAGTGACAGTTTTTGTCACACAAAGATGATTTTGATGTTGATCTTTAAAACAGTTTCAGGACTGTTGTTGTATTTCAAGTTCAGACACTGACTGTACATAATAAGAAAGGATGCAATGTGAAAAACTGTTGTATTGTGTGTGGCAGTATGTTGTGAGAAGATTTGGTAGTAGGACTGTCATAAATTGACCAGTAAAGATAAAAAAAAACATATGTTCGAAGTATTAAAATGATCTATTTTTGGCAGACGCCCTGTTTCTATTTATTCCTGTCATTCGCTTTCGAAGCGCCGCAATGTGCGAGGAACAGCTGATGTGTGAAGTTAAAATGAGGAGTTATCCATACGACGCCTTCAGATCAATTGTAGTTATTCCAGTTATTAGACATAATGCACAATCAAAATGCAAAACAGAGACAGCAGACAAATCACATCCGCCTCCACATCAGCAGACGTTCACTCCAGCTGAGAGGTACTCTATGTTTGGGCGCCCTCACCTGGGTGCTAAAGGAATTACATTATTAAAGGAGCTGCATCTCCACTCTGCTTTGTGTTATCTACACACAGCACTCTTGCTCCGTAAACTGCTCAAACCCCCAGATGAGCTGCCTGGCACGGCCTTCCTCTGCTTGTTCCTACTCACACTCGTTCTCTTCTTCTCATTCGTTCAGTTCGTTTGGGAAAGGCTACTTCCTGGTTTTAAACACAAGAACTTCCGCAGTCGAGAAGGAATCTGCCTCTGTCTCATTGCCACGCTCAGCACGTGAGTAACTTCCCCCCCCCTCACCATGTGAATCACTTTCGGGTTGAAATGTGAAAGAAGATGTAAATTGTAAAGCTATTAAATGTATTAATATTTTCTCATCTTTCAGGCAGAAGTTCTTACGTTAGCCTCTTACAGTGATTTTAAAAATGTAAACATACAATACATTTCATTGTACTTACTATAAACCAACTCATGTTGATTTCAGATTTCTTAATTATATACAGAATGTGTCTTTCTGACGGAAGTTAGCAATCTTAATCCTATACCTAACTCTAGGATTTTACATTAAGCTTCTTCATGTGTTTTACTTGGTAAGCATTGCTGCTATACTGACACCATACATCTTTAGTACGAATTCATTCATGATCTACACACCGAGGGGGTCGATTTTATTTTATTTATTCATCTGTTTTCATTACGACTCTCCATCAGCACGCCTAATTTAGTTTTTTCAAGAAACGCACACAGCCTCTGTCTCCAGGATTAACCTTCTTAACTGTTTGTGACTCTGTGGAGGTGACACTCATGCTGCGAAAGGCACCACCACCTTTGTCATGTGACGTTAACAACCTTAAAGCATACATGTCGGCTAATTGTTACTTTCAGGGAGATTTGAAAATTGGTTTTCAATTCACCCCGGCCTGAATTTATACACTCAGCTGTCAGGCCTGATGGAGGACTCGCTTTTCAACATTTCATTTGTATGAGACTGTATCTATGTTCCAAAGAAAATATGCCAGCCCATTTAGTTTAGACGTTTTTCCAGAAGCCACAGCAGGTCAATCAAATCAAATCTGGTAAAAAAATAAAATAAAATGTAATTGGCTTGTTAGTTAAACTAGATAAAGAAATCTTCACAGATTAATAATTTCAATACTAATGTCACATGGTCAGCTGTTTTATGTTGCATGTTCTTCAGGCCGTGTGTTCGGCCTTTTTGACTTAATTTTCATTGCATTCTATTCACATTTTTCTGTCTTTTGCTTATTTCTAAAGGAATTTTTTTCTTCCCATTTCCTCCAATTAGTTATTAAAGGATTTCTGCTCTTGTAGAATCCAACACAGTCCTAGATTGTACACAAACAGTCGTAGTTAACAGCAGCTTCACAGCATTTCAGATCAAGTTATAGTTTATTATATTTTCCTCCTTCAGATTACCACACACGGTAAATCTGGGCTGTTAGAATGGCAGTGCTAATTTTAGCATCTTTTTGCTATTGTAAAGTGACAGTGTTGCACTAAATGCTAAACTGCTACCTGATAGTAAAGCTAAAGTGGTTACTGGGCACACACAGGTGTCTATTAAGTCCGAGTAGACTTGAGTAAAACGTGGCAGAAAAATGTTCTGTTTCTGGGTTTTCACACGTTTCTATCGTTATTGTATACATTACTAACCCTTTACAGTGGCTGAACAAGTTTAATGCAGTGCAGTTTAAGAAACACCGGACTTGGTAAAAGCACAAGTAAATGAAGAAGCAATCTTCATTTTAACAGCAATTATTATGGTCAATAAAAAGTGGCCTAAAGTCGTACACAACAGAAGTTTCCGTGCGACGATAATAAAAACTGCGTGTTGTCGAGGTGTATTCTTCATGTGCTCGTGTTCTCTCAGGTTGCAGTGTGTTGAGCTCTCTCTGCTACCGTACATAAACATGTATTATTATGAATAAAATACAATTCCTATAGTTGTATGTGCCTAATATATTCCATGTATCCTGGTGTTCATAAATCTTATTTGCAATTGACGCCAGTCTTTCTAAAATACACAGTGTCCCTCCTGACAACAGAAGAGTTTTCCTCATTCCTGAAACCGTGACATGTGCAAGGTTTTCATTAGACAGCAGATATTTCACACTTGCTTTACCTGGTCATGAATAAATATCAGCCCTTTTATTTCCTTGTTTTCGTGTGGCTCTCTTTCAGGTATGGAGCCCAGCCATTGAGCCTCAGTAAACTAGTTCCTCATCTCTGCACTCTGACTGGAGACCAGAATCCACAGGTAACAGATTCAGCGTCATTTCATATTGTGGGCAGTGGGCAGAGGTCCTATGTTTCTTCCTTGTATCAGTCTGTAGCTAAGCTTGGGGTCTAGCTCTCAGCATCCAGAGTGTGTTGGCATCTTAGGTCTGTGATTATTACTGTTATTAGTGAGGAGATAAGCTTCACTGCTGAATCATGAGTACCAACACCCAACCATTAAGCCACACAACAGTATTAGCTGAATATGTGTGTGAGAAAGAAAGGGATAGGTTGCTTTTAACCTCATGTGGAGTTGCACCCCAAAACTGAAATCTGCTCCTCTCGTCTACCCAATGATTATCCACCCACATACTGGCCCGACCAATCACAATCCTCAACAGGCCCGCCCACCATCAGTTGCAGAGAATCCCTTTAACAGCATCCCACTACCCAATCACAACTGTGTGTGTGTGCGTGTGTGTGTTTTCTCTCAAAATGCATTATTACATATACAGGCAATACAAATAAGTAAATAATTTTAAAAAATCAATTCCTAAGCTAGAAATAATAAACGACTAAAAGTATTTGTTTACCATAAAATGCAGTCTCTTGGCCTTAATTTCATTTAGGTTGATTCATACTCAGTTTCTTTTCATTTTAAAGAGATAGTTATGAAAAAGGACATAACCATATACATCCAGAGAGGTAAACGTAGAAAAAATGCTTTTAGCAGTTTGGCTTCACACAGTTGCATACGTCTTTGTGTAGGACCTTTTTAAATTGGTAAATGTCTGCTGTCTGTAGGTACGTGAGGCCTCCATAGCAGCACTGGTGGATGTTTACCGTCACGTTGGAGAGAGGGTCCGAGCTGACCTGGGAAAGAGAGGGCTGCCTGCTGCAAGGTGAGTTATTTTGTGTGTGTCAGTTATTGATTAGCTCTGTCATTGTGAGCACTGGCTTTCTGTTTGTTTGTTTGTTTGTGTGTGTGTGTGTGTGTGTGTGTGTGTGTGTGTGTGTGTGTGCGCGCGCCTGCTCTGCACAGCAGGGGGATGAGTTGTGTGGAGGGTCTGTGGGTCCCGTGGCTTTGGCACTCAGTCTGTCCCAGGCCACACCATGCACCACTCTGCCCCTCACACACACAGAGAGGCACTTTCATCCAGAGCACAATGCTGACTGACTGGGGGAGGAGGGTGGGAGGGGGCCGATGGGGTACAAAGGCGTTGGGTGGAGGAACAGAGGAAAAATTGGAGAAAGTGTGTTTGTGTGTGTGTGTCATCCGAAGAGGTCCATTGAGTGGTTTCGTCCTTCTTTGGTCGTCCTGGTTACATGTGCTAGGTTGGGGGTTATTCTAAGCGCACAGTGACCCCCTCTCCCCCCGTGTGAGATCTGAGCAGCAGCCAGTGCTGTGTGCTGACTGCTCAGTATGAGTCTTGCGTCTGTGAATGCTGGCCGTGGCCATGTGTCATGTGTTGCGCATATTAAGCCTGTTTGTCTCCAGTGTAAACACTCTGTCTGTGTATGTGGGATTTTGACAGACTGGTGTGTGTCTGTTATGTGTAGAGGCCTCACAGATGCAGAGTTTTAGGTCTGAAACCAATGCTTGTTCTTCTTCTGTAGATATAGTGTACAATTAATGTGAAATTCTTTCAAATATGCATACGGTATGAATCGTGATTAGCACAAATATCTTTTTGTGACTGTGTTTATTATTAATATTGGAGCATTGGTATGAAGGCATGGTGGAGGTTGTGTGTTTATGTTAGTATATGGTTGCAGGGTGGAATGCAGGGCTGCAGCCAGGGTCTTGCTGACCAGATCGTATATCAACTCTGTAGAGCGAGCATCAGATAATGGGGAGAAAGGGAGTGTTGAAGGGTGAGAGGCTCTCTCTCTCTCTCTCTCTCTCTCTCTCTTCTCTCTCTCTATCTCTCTCTCTCTCTCTTCTCTCTCTCTCTCTCTCCTCTCTCTCTCTCTCTCCTCTCTTCTCTCTCTCTCTCTCTCTCTCTTGAAGTCTGTAGGCTTTGACTATAATTACATTTTTAATGCAGGTCAGTACAATCCACATAGAAAGCTTTTACAGGTTACAGACGTTATTCTCTCCACACTGACTCGGAGACGTACACATGTCCCCCGGCACCCTCCATGTTTTTTACCCTCCGAAAAATGGCACTCTATGGCATAATCTGGAATTGCCCACCATAGCGGGTGGGAGAATAAAATAAATCGATCAATAAGTAAAAACAATGGCAATTGCATGGCATCAGCCTGGCGAAGACAGTCCCTGTCCTTTCAGCTCCTCAGGAGCTGTGCTGTTGACAGACAGAGACACACAGACACAGAGACACAGACACACAGAGTAGGGCCAAGCGTAGGTCAGAGCCGGGGTGGATTGAATGGACCAAGCTTTAGTAGCTCTTACGGGTCTCTCGCTTTTATTGTCCTAGTAAGAGTTGTTACTTATCATTTGTTAAACACATGCAGAAATTGCAGAAATTAAATACTTTAAATGTTAAATGAGCCAATTAAAACGTGCAGGAGACATGCAAGCATTTTTGAAGAGGCTTCCCCCCCCCGGGTTGTTCTATCTGGAGGCTCCCGAATTTTAAAGTCTGGTAATATATGTTAAAATATTTAGTTTACAAATATTGTCAGTTAACCGATAAGGAATGTTATTACCCCAAATTAGGTTCCTCCTTAAAAGGGGTCACAGACAGGTCAGTTAATCTGATCAGTGTACAGCACAACGCACTGTATGTTAGCCAGAGTCGGATGAGATCGCTCATCCTACAGTGAACCTGATAACTCCTCTCAGATCGACACGGGTTAAATCTGCTTTGGCTGTCGGTCAGCGCGAATTATCTGACCTGGCTTTTCGACCCAGCTCATCCTGTCCTGCATTAAATGGGGGTCTGTTAAATGGGTGTTTCTAAGGTCTAGCAGTGATTTGTGTGGAAGTCCTGTTCTAGATTTGAGTCCCTGTTAACAGTAACAACATGGGATTAACCCGTGACAACTATCTCCTATTAGTAGGTCAAATGCTGCTTGAAGGAGCATTCAGTAGACCTGCTTCATGCACGCGTTTCTTGTTCGAGAGGGAAATGAGCGCGCTGAAAGGTGTGGGTCATCTCTGCTGGAGTTGAGTCGACCCTTTTGAGATGACAGTCGATCTGTGTCCACCTCAGATTGAGAGCTCAGTGTAAAAGGGGCAGCAGTGTGAAGATGGAATTAAGAGATGTGAAGAGGGAGGTAGGAGTAAAAAAGAGGAATGGAAGGGAGGGAGGGAAGGAAGGCAAGTGGGGTGAGAAGGAGAGACGTAGAGGGGGGAGGATTAACCTTGCTTTCTGTCTGCCGCTAGCTGTACAGCCCCTCCCCCTCTGACGAGTGCGTATATGTGTGCGTGTCTGGGTATGGGAGGGAGGTTACGTAAAGGGTAACTGAATCTCTTCCCTGCCTGTCACACAAACTAGCTCGTTTGTCTGTCTCTGACACACACATGCACACAAAGACCCTGCCTGAGATTTAACTCTTTGTACCACTGTGGAGATTTCTCAGTGGGTGTGTTTGCTCGGCATATAGTAGGTGGTGCTTTGTCGTATGCCCGTAGCATGCTTTGGTCTTTCATTTTTTGGCTCCTTCTCTCTCACGCCGTCCCTCCCTCCTCCTGTCTTCAACCCTCCCTCCCCTCTCGGAGCCACTGCACCATGTTGGATACAAAGAGCTGAGGGAAGCCGAGGACCGGAGTGTGTCACTAGCATGGGAGCTAATGCTACATTGCGCAGCAACCTATTAATCAGTCCACTGGGGAATACTGAAGCAAATGAGTATAGAAGACTAAAGGCTGGGCTATTTCTGAACCTAATAGGCAAATAAGATTCCTAATGAAAGAAAAGGAACCACGTGAGAACACTGCACACCAGAGGAGCACCTTGCAACATTAATCGTCACTTATCAGGAGCTGCTAAGCTGTCTTGTAGTGGACCGTCACCCTGACACCAAAAGACAGACAGACAGACAGACAGACAGAGGACGGTGTGTATGACTCATTCTTGTGTGCTCACATCCATGGCTAACCTTTTGACAAGGAGACATTAAGGCATGTTACTGGACGTTGTGTCTGTGTTATTGTCATGCCAGTCATGTGTAACACATGTGAACCGACACTACTCAGTGTGCAGGAATCGTTAGAGGCTATTATTTGTGCAAAGATGTTATTTTCGCTGGACTTGTCTGTGATTGGGATAGATCTTATTAACATGCAGACGGTCTCACCTGTGCAGCACGTGACTGAGCATATCTGGCTTGGGATTGTGTTGGTTTGTTATGTGTTTGGTGCCGAGTAGGATGTCGGAAGGACTCTCTTGTCGTGTTGCTACTGCAGCTTCATGAGTGTGACTGTAGACACACCCACAGACAGACAGACAGACAGACGGACAGACAGACAGACGGGTGGGCGGCTGTC
The DNA here is from genome assembly GCA_943593645.1 of Bovichtus variegatus. NCBI lineage: Eukaryota > Metazoa > Chordata > Actinopteri > Perciformes > Bovichtidae > Bovichtus > Bovichtus variegatus. Next base: position 9,925,943 of record CALSCE010010855.1, on the reverse strand, counting down.
CACATGTTGCCGCTGATGATACTTTCACTTGGGATTCACAGCACCTTGCCTGGCTGTCTCGAGGTCAAAACTGTATATGTGCGCATGCAACTGTGTGTGTGCATTTCTTTGTCATCATCCTGTCAATGTCATTTTTAGTTTTCTAAATTCAGTCTCATTTTGATGTATCCAATTTAAAGCTGGGCGATAATGTAATGATCATTTATCGTCTTTCAATGGAATCCTATCGGGATGAAATCGTGTATCGATATATCGTGATATGCAATTACGTCGTCTAAATTGAAAATAAGAGCATACCAACTCTAAATCTAATTATTGTCTTAATCCAATTACTCTGTATTTGTGTGAATGCATGTAAACACTGTCAGTGTATAGCTGGAAATATGTTTTTCTTTTTTACCTATAATTTCAGTTGAAACTGTTCACATGGAAATTACAAGAAAACATGCTGTATGCGAAATATATTGTTATCGAGATATGAAATGGCCTACATTGGTATTGAAGATTTGGGCCATATCGCCCAGCACTAATCCAATTCTACAAAGATAGTAATTTCATTAGCTAGGTTGTGTATGTTTTGCTTTAACATTTCTTCTTCTCTCTCTCTCTCTCTCCAGGTTACAGACGTTATTCTCTCGTTTTGATGAAGCCTTGAATTCGGGCAACATGGCTCTCAGCCCGAGTCACGGTCAGTGCCTTCTCTCCTCTATTTTGCCACAGTTGTATTGGCCTCTGAAAGCCACCAAGTTTAGACATGTTGTCGAGATGATTTTACTGCTGTCAGGTATTGGGTGTGTATTTGAAAAGTGTGTGTGGGTGCTTGCTTGTGCGTGTCTATTTGCATGTGCTCTTGTGGTTGTGTCTTTTTGTTGCCATGAGCTCCTGTAAGAAGAACTAACAGGATTAATGGTTTAATCTCTCTGTGTGTGTGTCTGTGTCTGTGTGTCTGTGTGTCTGTGTGTCTGTGTGTCTGTGTCGTTGTCCTGAAAGAATAATTTTAAAAATAATATATATATATATATATTATTTTGTTTTATATTATTAGAAATAATATATATACCGGTATATATATATATATTATTAGAAATAATTTGAAAAAATATATATATCTTTTTTTTAACCCACTGGTATCAGATCAATACTCAGTATTGGCCGATACGTCAGTTCAGATATAGGTATCTGGGTAGATGTGACTGGAACATCTCTACTGGGAGGTTAGTTAGGTCTGCTCTTGGTGTTGAGCAGAGCCTGTCATTGGCTGTTCGTACCTTGAGGCTGCCCTGTCATAGTCTCTTTCTGTCGAAGAACGACAGCAGCGGTTGGTGTCTGGTCGGCTGTTGCAGTCTGTAGGGAGAGACGTAGCTCAGGGTGTGTAGTTGGTGTCGTTGCCATGATGCCGTCTCTGGCGGCAGCAGAGGGATGGAGGGAGAGCTACTTTTAACTCCTACCTCCCTAGGGTTTAGAGCAAGGTTTTGTTTATGGGCCCATGATTATATAGTTGTTATGATCAAGTGATTACTCTGTGGTGTTGTCTTTTGTCATGTGCTTTGCTGGGCATGGAAACACTGCCTGTTATTATCTAGATGTAATACTATTTTTGGACTATTTACTTTTTCATTTATAATGGTAGGCGAAATATAATAGGAGTAAACAGCAACTGTTGTAGATGGCCGACAAAACATGTAGTGGTGCTGCTTGATGCACAACCATCCTTCCTACCTGAGACACTAACAACTCTACTCTTCACCTGCAGCACTCTGCTCTCCCTGCTTGCTTGAAACAGCCTAGAAAGTAGTTCACAAACCACCTCACAAGCACATACTAATGGGGCTGCTGACCCGCTGGTTTTCTGTTAACCACTGCTTCTTCAGGTAGCTCCTTTTTAAAAACTCTTTGCAATCTGACCCTATGACCCAAAGGAGCGTTGGCTGCATGCTGCCTGGCTGTCAGCTCTTGGCTGCCACCTCAAGTGTACTTAAAGCTTCTTTTTTTTTTTGTAGGTTGACAGTTGGTTGAGTCACACAAATGTAAAATGGTTGGTGCAGCCTCACCTCTGTCTAGATGGGCTGCAATTAATGACTTATTTCATTATCAATCAATCTGCAGATTATTTCCTTGATTTGGTCATTTGGTCTACAACATGTGAACGTTGGTGGGAAAATGGCCATCACAGTTTTCTAAAGCCCAAAGTTTCCTCTTCACGTTACTTGTTTTGATTGACCAACAGACCAACAATTTAATAAATGTAATTGTAGTGCTGTAATGATTGGTCAATTAGTGGATCAACAGAAAAGTCACCTGCAACTATTTTGATAATGAATTAATCCTTAAGTCATTTTGCAGATCCACTTTCTGTCAAATGGACAAATGGTTTTCTGCTTCTAGTTTCCCAAGTTTGTGTGTACTCATCATCAAAAATACTGAATTGACTCTTTCAAATACAAAGCAAATTTGAATCTTTTTTGTTGAATAAACAAATAATGTTGCAGTCTTAGTTTCCCCAACTTGTTCCTGCCTTGTGAACTCATGTTTGGCACTCAACAAGTAACGCTGATCGGCCCGAGGCTCACAGTCAACTCTATTTTTGGCGAGAAAATCTGCCAAAAAGGGTCGCTGAAGGTCATGAGCTACCAAGAGTTCAACCTGCGTACAGGATGACCCACACGCTAAAACACGTATTCACACAAACGCACACATTCGTTCTTACTCGCCCTGGCTCCACATCTCTTTCAGGCCAGCTCTTGGCGTTTACTCTACAGGGTTTGAGGCAGCTGTTGCTGAGAGAACAGGAGAGAGGGGTGGAGGAGGGGGGGGGGGGCAAAGGATTGAGGGAGGCCGCTGACAGAGATCTCTTGCAGTAGGCGAGTCACAGCGCTGTGCCTATCACTGCCTCTCCCTGATTCATCGTGACAGAGACAGAGAGAGATTGAACAAACAAGAGAAAAGGAGATAGAGGAGAAAACAAAGGCGGAGAACAGAGGCAGAGGAGCGAATACCAAAAAAGACAAACAGGAAGTTTCTATCCATAACACACTGTAACCATGGCAGTTGGGGATGATGACGATGGTGAGTTTGTGTGTGTGTTTTAATCTCATCTGGCTGTGGTTGCTGGCACTCCGACAAAGGCCTGTCAGCGTATGGTTTTGGATTGAAATCAGCTTAAACTCCAAGCACGTTTAACCCCAAGTGCTCTGGCTCACATGGGCTACATCTGCATGTGTGTGCGTGTGTGAGAGGGAAAGTCAAGGTGTCCTAAAACGTCTCCATCATGTCGTACTGTGTCTGTGTGCATGTGTCTATGTGTCTGGATATACAGGACATGTGCAACAAGAGCACATGTGTATCCCAGAGATTTTTATTGTTTTTCTCTTTCATTTTTATTTTATTTTTAAATAATGAGAGAGAGATGGGACATATTACATGGAACAGTACGCACCATAGCGACCCAAGCCAAACGAATGCTCAACGTGAAGACTCCATTTGGTTTGGTTTAGAAATTAGAGAAAACATTTTCTTCCGATTCTTGCTTTTTCGAGTGACCTGAAAACAATAATAGAATAATACTGTGACTTTCGTGTGAAGTCGCCTCTCATTCTCTGCCTTTTTCTCTCCAACTTCAACTCTTTCTGTCGCAGTAATATTGGGTCATGTGTGTGTCCAGGATGATGGCGACGTTAATAATGAACAAACAATCATTGTTAAAATAATGTCTGTTATAGCTCACTCTGCTTGTATTGAGTTGTCCTCTCACATTAAACCAAAATGAGTGTGACAGAAGAAAAAAGCGTTTTCTTCAATAGATGTTAAATTTAGATGAGATGTATCTTACAGGGCCGAGAGAATTTTGTGTCGCTTTTTTCTGGCTCTTTTGAAAACGACTCCTCTTAAGAATTTCACATAGTGCCACTTAACGTCATCTATTATGGCAGTACAGTTATAAACAAACCGAGGGATATTACTATTGTACTTGCCGTCTAATAATAGTAACGTACTTGGTTTGCTTTTATTTCCATGTAATGCATTACATTTAGCCCTTTACAAATGACAAACAGAAATATCATCATAACGTCATACACACCAAAAAATACATGCATCAAAAAGTAGAACAAAAATACATTTAACTGAAACCACCCGACAAGAAACACGAACTGACCTGCGACACACACTAAACATCAGTTACCTATTTTAATTGACAACTAATTGTTTATTGTTTATTTGTGTACCTCCTCTACTGGTTGGTTGTGTATGAAGAGGGATTAAGCTTGTTCCAGGCGTCGTGTACGAAAGTAAAGCATGTCGGTGCCACTGGCGTCTTACTTAATGTCATTTGGTCCCGTCTAAAAATGTGCTTGTGTGAATTCAAAAACACACAAAAACCTACACACGTACAAGCTCAGAGATATGTGGTGCCTTGCAAAAATCAGTAGCAGCTTTCATTGCTTGCATAGCTCAGTCAGTGTTGACGGGGACTGACACACACACACACAAACACACTCGCTCTCTCTCGCAGACTCATTCTGCTCCAGTGCCTCTTCGGCTCTGCAAAGGAAACCATGACCCCGTTTCCAGGCTAGGCTGGTTGCCATGGCAAAGCTTTGCTCCGAATATTATGGTTTATCCCATCTTCCCGATTTTGGAATTGGGACCCAAATTGTGTACGTGTGTGCGTGCATGCGTGTGTGTGCTTGCGTGTGTGTGCGTGTGCGCGTGTTTTCATTTAAGCTAATTTTTCTCTGGGCTCGGCTGGAAATGGAGCAGTCTGTCTCCTCGTGGAGACTCCAGGCCTAAACTTTAAGTGTGTCTCGCTCTCTCTTTCCTCCCCCTTTTCTCTGTCATTTCTCCGTCCCAGTAACAACTGGGTGGCTGAAAGTGAAACATCTGCTCAACGTATCAATGCAAAACTTAACCGAGCCATTTTTGAAAGTATAAAACCCATTTCTCCTATAAAATTAAAGCCTTTTGTATTCATGCCGCGTTTATTTGTGACTTAATTGTTAAGCAGTGAAATTAGTGCGTCTGTGGTGTTATCTTATTTACATCTACACTATATCATCGATTCATGCTTCTCATGTAAGTGTGTTGTTGTTGAAATTATACCTTTTGCTGCAGAAACTATTTCCCTACTACTAATCACTGTACTGTAAAGATGGTAAAAGTACTTTTTTTCCTTCTACATGGCTATAAACTTTAGTTGGACTCAGTAGGTTTCTGCAGGCATAGCTGTGGGTTTCATATTCTAGTTTTCTGTTGACACGCATACCTCTTCTCGCTTACTTTGGAGCTGATGCAGTCATGAGCTTTTTAACCGCTTTTGTCCCAGTTCTTGCAGTGCTTCTCATGTTCTGTGTGTGTGTGTGTGTGTGTGTGTGTGTGTGTGTGTGTGTGTGTGT
>CALSCE010010855.1:9909228-9920153 GCA_943593645.1 Bovichtus variegatus | reverse complement strand
CCCCCCCCTCTCTCTCTCTCTCTCTCTCTGTCTCTCTCTCTCTCTCTCTGTTTCTCCTCTCTCTCTCTCTTTCTCCCCCCTCCCTGTCTCTCTCCCCCTCTCTGTCTCTGTCCCCCCCCTGCTGTCTTTGCTCTGCCCTTCACCCAGAGACATTTACTCTCATGGGGTCTGACTAGACAAAAGCAGGAGATGCAAATCCCGCTAACAGTGATGCTAATCAATGCTAAGACCCTCGATGCGTGACCGAGTATTGCTAATGGAGCCGTGGGTTTTGTTGGATAGCAATTCAATCCACTAAACTGGTATCTGATACTGCAGATTCGTTCAGTTCTGTCAGTGGGTTTCTACTCATTTAAACGTAAACATCACTGTATTCTCCTCTGCATGCATTTTGCTTACGTAAGAACCACTCTCATAATGGTGTTTATTATAATTATAATTATTGTTATTATTATTATCTTCTCAATGAGCTAAAATGTAGAAAATAAACCTCAAAATAAATAAATAATGGTAAAAAAAAAGTGAAGTGAAGTTTCACTGCAGAGGGGATGAATGATTTTGAATGGCGGTTAGTTTTAAAGTCAGGGAAAACATAACACAGAATTCACTTGCAAGAGACGCGAAGAAGCCAAACATTTATACGATTATAGTAAATGTGTGTGAACCGTGCGCTGCTCATCTGATGTGGATGCAAACACCCTCAAATTAAAGCTGACAGTTGGCACTTTAACCTCCATTGTTTAATTTCAAATCCAGTGTCCTGAACTACAGAATCAAAAACACTGTCCACATACTCACAGGCTGCACTGTGTGTGTGTGTGTGTGTGTGTGTGTCTGTGTGTCTGTGTGTGTCTGTGTGTGTCTGTGTGTGAAAGGGAGGGTCAAGGCCTCAGATGGAGGGGCGTGGTCCCCCCCCCTTCACCCTCCCCACGCGACCTCCTTTGATCATTGCTCCATCACCCTTTTGTTCTTTTGTGTATGTGAAGAGGGAGAGAGTGACTGGATAAATGTGTTTCTTGTCTCACAGGTAAATGTAGCAACATAAAAAGTGTGTGAAGAGGTTGTTGATCATTTTGTGTGTGAGAGAGAGTTAGAGAGGCTGGAGAGTGTGTGTTGTCAATAATAATGAGTTTAGGTTAGCTGGTCTGGCAGGGACACCGAGAAGCCCTGTTAATATTCCTGGGGTGTCTGTGTGTGTGTGTCTCTCCCTTTCTCTCCCATCACACACACACACACACACACACAAATAGTCCTGCCTCGGCACTGGCTGCAACGCTATGATGTCACCTCTCGTCTGATTGGCTGAGAGGCTGCTGAGGGAAGGAGGAGAGATGCTGGGAGAGAGAGAGAGGGAGGGTTAGAAGATAGGAGAGAGAGTGAAAGAAAATGCCGGCACTTGTATGTGTGGAGGTTTTTTTTGACAGCGGTGTGTGTGTGTGTGTGTGGGGACGGCTTTAGCCCCGCTATGAAGTGTGTGTGAGGTGTGTGCATGTGTGTGTTTGGGTACGGCTTGGAGAAGAGGGGGGACCCCGATACCACGCCCTCCCAGAAGAATGAGGCGTCTTATCTGCCAGCGGATCTGTGACTGTGAGTGCAGTGATGGACCTGGGTGTGTGTGTGTGTGTCGATTACTGTGTGTGTGTGCTAAATGTTGTTTCATGGCAAAGCATGTTTATGTTTGCTTCTTTAACATTTACCGAGCTTGACACTATAGCCTCTGCAATCACTGTGAACGTGTCGCCTGTATGTACACACACGCCGGCCTGTCGATTGATTTTGCATGTCGACTGTGTGTGTGCAGGTAAGTTTGATGTATGATTCAAGGTGTAGGGTGGTGGCTATGGCGCATTTCATGAACGGCTGGTTGTCAGAGCGACCGGAGCGCAACTGCATTCCTATGCCAACAGTTTCATCTCCACAGTTGACTGTGTTTTTGAGTGTGTGTGTGTATGTGTGTGTGTGTGTGTGTGTCCTCACCTTGTCTTCCCGGAGTGTTTGGCTGGTAGATGCACGTTCAAAATGCTGCACTATTGTTGCAAGCGTGTCTCAAGTTTCAATGCTAGCTTTTCTTAATTCCTGCTAGCATGCAGATTGAGGCTCCAGAGAGTTCTGCCAGTCACTGGCTGCTCGGGTGGACATCTTGGTCGTTGCCTGTGTTTTTGGGCCCTAAGAAGTGATCGTATATGTGTGTGTGTGTGTGTGTGTGTGTGGGTTTGCTTGTTTCTTACCACTGGTGTAATTTGTATTGATTTAGTGATTCCTCTATAGACAACAACCTCCTCCGTTCTTTGCCTTTCGTCTTTTACTTTTCAACTTTAGTGTCTGCAAATCAGCCTTTTATGCACAACATATAAGGGTCAAATATTAATCCAAGGTGCTTTGAAATGTTTCAGAAGGACTTGAGGGTTTGAATAATTTATTTATTTTTATTTAAACCATATATATTATAACCATATATTTCATAGAAACCAGATTTCAACACACTACTTGTGTAGATATCGATCTTTTGCCAAAGAGAATCGTCAGTTGTGATTCTTTATTTGCTGATTGTTCATAATGACTTTCATGCAGGTTATGAATGAATATCTAAATTGTTCCTCTGTGTTTAAACTAGTAACTATCTGTGTTTGATGATAATGATTTGCAATATTGTGTAAGATCAGTAATGATCCTTCCTCTGTATACTCTCGACTTTACTCAATAAGACCGTACTTGTGTGGATGCTCACACTTTTCTCTCTCTGTCCTCTCCTTCCAGATCGTAGTTTTGAAGATGATGACAGTGTGGATGGGAATCGTTCTTCCTCAGCCCAGGCTGCCTTCAAGGTCCCAAAAGTTCCCAAGAAGCCCGAGTCCTCCGCCGCACGCAGGCCCAGTGCAACCGGTGGCAAGCTTGGTATTTAACTTACTGTACATTTAAACACACAATGAATGCAGACACACCATCTGTTTAGGAAAAGCGACATTTTTTATATTGAGACGGCAAAGATTTAAGTGCAATGATATAACAAAAAGAAGCAAAATCTGCCCTGCTTATCTTTGAACACCGGAGACAATTGAGTGTAGGTGACATTTTTCCAGGCGGTGGGTGCAGCCTGCTGTATAAAGGTTCTTGACAGTATATTACTGCTGCCACAGAATAGAGAAAGACCACTGGGGCTGTTAGAAGAAGTGAAAGGAGGTAAGAAGATGTCGTAGTACACTCCCGCCGTGTCTCCTCAGAAATCTGATGCACTCGTATTCTTATCAGTCGCATATCTGTGGTTGACTCAGGCCTGCAGAAATATTAATATTATTATTATTATTATTTCCATTTCATCCTTTTCCGTTGAGAAGTCCTGCTCCTCTTTGTTGAGTCTTCCTCCTGCTGTAGATGGCTGGACTGTTCCGTTTGCTTCGTCTTTGCATGTATTGATTTTTCCCGTCTCTCTCCCTCCCTCTATTGGAAGAAAGCTGTGTTCCAACGACCATGCGGTCAAATTCCTGCTGCCTGCGGATGTACCTTTGTCAGCAATGTCGCATATACATGCACACATACACTCGTACGTGTGTAAGTGTTTTACAAGCAAGCAGTCTGTCCGAGTCCTGCTACGTTGCTCTGCTGGTCGGAAACACAAGACTGTGATCTCTTGTCACTTAGATTATTACAGTCTTATTGATCGTGGAGCTGCCGTTAGAGGCTGAAGTCAAGGGCATGTTGTTGTTTTTTTTACAAACAGAAGAACAGCTCTAAAACCTTGATTTAGTTAAGTTTAATGTGATGAAAAGGAAAATACCTGACGTGACCTTTGCCACAGAGTTGTGATATTAAATCATTGTTTCTAAGCGGTAGCTGTTTGTCTGTGTTTGCGGTTAGATGACAGTACGCACACACTGTGGCAGAATAAAAAGAAAAAAAGTCTAAAGTGGAAGGACGAGGTACCAGGGCAGGACTTCTCTCACAGAACAAGGTGGTTGATTTATGTCGGCAGTAGCAAAATACTTAAGTTACAATTTTATTTTATTTAGCTCTCTGAGTGCCATGTACATGTAGAGTTTTCATATAACACAACTTTGTGGAACAGTTTGACATTAAAGCCAACCGCGGATATATTTCTCTCTGTTTATACCCCACTCTCCTCCACCATGTTTACACCTTCCCTTCAGCCTCTTCTTCTCATACTGTGAGCGTCTTCTCTCTAACGCTGTGCCACTTAATATAATAATGGATTAGTAATAATAATAAGAACTTGAAAACAGAGTTTACAAAGTGATTTGAGCGACAAAGCAAAGCAAAAGAAGGAGATCCAGAAGGCAATGTGACGATAGAAACCAAACAGGAAGGCCGAACAAGAGCAAGACAAAATTAAGGTGAAAACAAGAAAACAAAAGATGCAAAAGCAGAGTAAGGGGAAGATGATGAAAGATAAGAACATTAAAATACATAAAAAGCATGTCAATAAAAATGTTTAAGAATAAAAGCAATAAAAAAAGATAAGATCACAAAAAGCCAGTCTATAAAAATGGGTTTTAAGAAGTAATTTAAAAGCGGTCCCTGATTCTGTGAGCCTTTAATCACTTTTAGATTTAATCTTCGACTTTGGAGCGGACAGAAAGGCCCCAATGAGAATCCAAGGCTGCGTATTGGCACATATGTGATCAACATTCCTGCTAAGTAGCTTGGGTCCAGACCCAGACATGCTTTAAGAGTGCTTTAAAATCTTAAAAATCAATTCTAAATCAAACAGGGAGCTAATGGAGAGAAGCCAGGATTGCAGGACTGGTGTGACGAGATGTTGTCTGTTAAACCCGTGAGAAGCCTCGCTGCTTCATCCTGAACGAGTTAGAATATTAAATTCAGACGAGCGAGTGACTTCTGCCATGAATCAAAAGTCACTCTCGTCTGAATTTAATATTCTCATCCTTGTGAAGTTCTCTCCACGCCGCCTACCTCGCTTTCTTTATTTTTTTATTTTTTTGCTTTCTTTGTCTCCTCTTTCCCTCTCCTCTCTACCGTGTGTGAGGAATCATATGAGTTGTGGTCCACAGAGCTTCCAGCCCCCAGAGAAATATGATTGACGTGCCCATTACTGCCAGGAAGTCCATTAGAAACACAGGCTGCTCCCACTGTGTGTGCGTGTGCGCGTGCGTGCATGTGCTCCTTAAATGGCGAAGGCTGACATGCTATGGTATAAATGCAGACACACATATATTAATCGACTTTGCTCTGATTTTCTAGTATCTAAGGAAAGTGCCGGGGGAGTTGATGAAGAAGACTTCATTAAATCCTTCACAGATGTCCCTACTGTCCAGGTACACTACACACAGGAGCATAAAATGCAGACAGTCACACAGTCTGTCTGAGACCTTTTTTATTTAATTATCCGTCTTTCAAATCTTTGCTCTGCTTCCTCCCTTCACTGTTGCAGATTTACTCCGCCAGGGATCTTGAAGACAACCTGAATAAGATCCGTGAGATCTGCTCTGATGACAAACACGAGTGGGACCAGAGAGCCAACGCTGTGAGTGTTGTCACCTTCAATGCACTTTATTTTTTCATTTGAAAATCAATGAAATCAACTTTTTTTGACACCGCTATGTTTGGTCATTGTTGGTGTCTGTAATGTGTTTTTTGCTTTTTCCTTTACAGATGAAGAAGATCCGCTCACTGTTGGTGGCAGGCGCGACCAGCTACGACTGTTTCTACCAGCACCTGCGGCTACTGGATGGAGCCTTCAAACTGTCCGCTAAAGACCTGCGCTCACAAGTGGTCCGAGAGGCCTGCATCACCGTGGCGTGAGTCATTCAGATAGATTCTGTTCGCTCAGCTGAGAGGTTGTGTGCTGACGACAGCGGGGAGTCGTCTTAAGTGTTTGACAAATATTAGCGAAATAATTGATGACAAAAACACACTAAGAATTGCATCGATTGCACAGGCCGGAAAACAGCGGTGGCAGCAACTTCACGATAACGCAGTGGGCATTTAAAAAGTCCCCTAGAGGCGTTACAATTTCCGTACACGCCATACGGACGTTTATGGGCTTAATGAATGATCTTTATTTACATTGCCCCCTTTTTTTTTTTTTTTTTTTTACAGCAGAGCCATCTCTAAGATGCATCGCAAGCACACACTAAAAATCAAATCAAATCAAGTTTATTTATATAGCCCAATATCACAAATTATACATTTGTCTCAGTGGGCTTTACAGCCTGTACAAGGTACGACACCCTCTGTCCTTAGACCCTCACATTGCACAAGGAAAAACTCCCTAAAACATCCCCCACAATTAGTGGGGGAAACATGGAAGAAACCTCAGGGAGAGACTGAGGAGGGATCCCTCTCCCAGGACGGACAGACGTGCAATAGGTGACGTGTGTACACCTCTAAAACAGGCAATGTTGTCAAAGCAACAGGCCTGTCAGGAATAGGTGTGGTTTTAAATATTAATCGTGATTTACAGACTGTGTGGGGTAAAACACACAAGAAGCATAATTCTTCTTTACAGTTATAATTTACTGCATGTTTATAATTGGGTAGGCAAACGTGTTCAAATATGCAATAATTAAGGTCAGTGTATATGGTTGGAATTTGAATTGAACTTGCCAAATGTGGGCTTTTACTGGCAAAATATTGCTGTATTTGGACATGGTTCTGCCTTTATTATGACATTTATCTCTGTTTGGACTGTACTCTGTGTTTATAACGGGTGTTTGTTGTGTATTCTTGTAGCCACCTGTCAACATTGCTGGGGAATAAATTTGACCATGGAGCGGAAGCTATCGTCCCCGTCCTGTTCAACCTCATCCCCAACTGTGCCAAAGTCATGGCCTCCTCCGGTGTGGCGGCTATCCGCATCATCATACGGGTGAGTTCTGCAAACGCACTTCTTTCAACAGTCTCGTTGAGGTTCTTCGTGGTCAGTGTTACTGCCGTAGTCTGATTATTGGATTATTTTCCCTTGTGCATCTTTTCACGCCCTGCTTCCTCTCCTCCCTGCAGCACACCCACGTCCCCAGGCTCATCCCCCTGATAACCAGCCACTGCACATCCAAGTCTGTGTCTGTCAGAAGGTGAGACTAACGAAGACCCTGATGTTGACACTACAGTGATTTTTAAAAAGCCTAGTTTTGTAATGAGCAGGTCTCAAATAATTGAACAACTATAAGATTATAAAATGCTGATGATGATGATGCTGTTGAGGTGTTTTGTGATAATGACGATCCAAAATATGTGTCATCGCCAGGCGCTGTTTTGATTTCCTGGACCATCTGCTACAGGAATGGCAAACTCACTCTCTGGAGAGGTGAGGGTTTATTTCAACATGCTTCAGAGCAAAGATGTGCTCAACACTGCTGCCTCAGATATGCAGAAACATGACTGTGCATGATTCACATTAGTGTGGTTTACAAAGGAAACCTTTTTTTTATTCTTATTACTGGTTTACACGCCTTTTGTACCTCTGCATCTCTCCCTTGCAGGCACACAGCAGTTCTGGTTGAGAGCATCAAAAAGGGAATTCGAGACGCAGACTCAGAGGCCAGAGTGGAGGCTCGCAAGTAAGACTCAAGCAGGCATTTCTGCAAATGAAATTATATGTAAGACAAGTAGTGTGAAATATATCATTGCCCTCCTTTTCCTGTCTAAGCCCCTTGATTCCTCTCTCCTTTTCTCTTTCTCTGTCCACCCTCGTCTCTGTTTCTGTCTTCCCTGCTGCCTCTCAGGGCCTACTGGGGTCTGAGGAACCACTTCCCGGGGGAGACCGACGCTCTCTACAACTCCTTGGAGCCATCGTACCAGAGGACCCTTCAGTCCTGCCTGAAGAGCTCTGGCAGCGTGGCCTCACTTCCCCAGAGTGACCGCTCCTCGTCCTCCTCTCAGGAGAGCCTCAAGTAATCAACGCTCAGCTATGCTCCTCCATAGTTCGGTTTACGTTCAGACTGCCTTTGAGTCTTTTAAATGTTAGATTGTTGTCATTTTGGCATGAACAATTTTGAGAAATGTTTTTATAAGACCACATCTGTGGACCGACACACCCCTGCTGCACATGGATCAGATCTCCTCAGTTTACTTCCCTTTTTCTCCTCAGATCTCTCATATCTAGCTTTTCTGCTGTATGCGTCTGTAAAAGAAAACATTTCTGATAAACGAAAGAGGACCTACCGCTGATCTTTAGAAAGACAAAATCCCCAGTAACTTCAGGGCATTATAGTCTCGCTTCAGCATTTTTCCATTGTTTTGCCTCCTCTGCGTTGTATTGCACTGGTGCACTTAACACCAAAGCAAGCTGAAATTAGAGCAAAGTAGAAAGACGTGCTTTCCTGCTACACTATATGTTTACTTGTGTGTGTAGGTATATAGTCTTAGCCTCAGAGAATAATCAGCATTACAGTGCTGGCTACAAAATGTTATAATAAAACAAATGTATATAATGATGTAAACATATTTATTATGATATATTTGCAGTTTGTGTTTTTCTCAAATATTAGAAGACCACTCATACGTTAGAGGAAAAATAAATAGAAATATATAACTAGATTATTGATTAAAATAATTAACTCTGTGTGGAACAAATGTAAGAATGGCTTAAACAACTGACCTCGGTCACCATAAATGACAAAAGTATTGTCAAACTACTGACATGTAGATGGATTTTTTTTTTATGTCGAAGATAAATCATCTTTGTTATATGAATTAGGCCACGTTCTCTGACTCACCCAGTTTCCCTTTGCACTCTTCCTGCTTGATTGATTTATTGATTTATTTTATTTTTATTAAAAAAACAAAAAGCACCAGGGCAGTGAGTGCTTACATAAAAGGAAAAGTCAGGATAACACAATAAAGACCTAAAGCTTATTTCCATTGTGGCCCCTTTGGACTTTTACGCTTTAGTGTCTATTTGTTACATTTGACGTGGATGCACAAAGCTTTTTAGGGTCAAAGCAGTGTAATTCCACTACTTCATTAAAAAAATATTGTCATAGAGGAAAGAAATTCAGTTTCCCACAACTCCATAATCATTGTGATTGTTTGCGTGTGTTGCTGTTTTGTTGTGGACTGACCTACTTCTCTCCCTCCTCTGTCAGTCGGCCTTTGACTTCTAAATGGTCAGCAGCTCCAGGGCGAGGTGAGTCAAACACACTCGCACACGGCCAGCGGTGGATACACGTGCAGCCTCTCTCACATAATCTCATGCTCACTCGTTCCCGTGTAAAACATGCACACGCGGCGTCAAACATCAGCTCCTACAGAGCCATATCCCATCATTCTCATTTACATCTGCCTGTGTCCGTACAGCCACATCTTGTTATGTTGTTTTTTACGTCACTACACACATGTACGCACACACCTATGCGTATATGTGTCTGGCTGTTTTGTGTACTTCTGTATGGTATCAGTATTTGGGTAGTGTGGTGCCTGCATGTGTTTGTGCTGTATATATCCCCTCATCACCTCCCGTCCCTTCTCCAACACGCTCCTCCTCCCCCATCTCCTGTCCTATCAGTCCCTGCGGGTTCAAAGGGTGGGCTGTCAGCGGCCTCCCTGCAGCGTTCCCGTAGCGACGTGGATGTTAACGCAGCAGCAGTCGCTAAGCACCGGCACGTCGGACAGACCAGGGTGTCAGGGCGTCTGCCCCCTGGCTCCTACTCCTCACTGGGTAAGGGCCCTGTCACTCGAGTTAGATGACTAATGAGAAAGACATCGGTCAGCAGGATGTCAGGCAGACATGGAGACCCCCGAGGAGTCATCTCAGATCAGCTCAGAAGTAGTGCTGCTAAAGTTTCTGACAGGTTGAATTAAAGAGTAAAAGTCATCCTCTACAAAACCTTGGATGGACCTGAACACACACACTTCAGTGCTTGGACTGGCCTTTCTACTCTCCTCTCCTGCTGCCTCCTCATTGCCTGCTAATGTGTCCTGTACGTGTGACACGTATGGATATTCTCTGTGTGCATGTTCTGTAGATCACTGGTTCCCAACCTGGGGGTGCCGACCCCCACTAGGGATCTCAAGGCCTTGAGGGGCCTTTTTACAAAAAGAAAAAATACAGTTGGCCTGTATCTCAGGTTTTCACTCATTCAATTTTCTTTTTATTATTATAAATGTATTAATTATTATTCAAGACATACACTTTAAACATGTGTGTATATATACACACATACATACATACATAACATAGAAACTGTCACAGGATAAGGGCACGGTGAAGACCTGAACACAAGCTGCTATATTCACAGAGGCTTCCCTTTCTGCTGAACACCCTAGAAAAAACTATTAGAAAAGTACGCAGTTAAAACAACCAAAGGCCGAATGCAACATGGACAAGCGTCAATGAGATTTTCTCAAAAAAAATAAGCCTATTAAGTATGTATGATTTGTTAAAATAAAATAATATAGACAAGGAATTGTATTAAGAAGTTCCTTCAAATAAGAGGAAAGTCTGATGCAATATTCACATTCATCGAAGTTGCTCGTTTTACGCAAACTTCCTGCAGGTTTACTATTTTGTAAATGTTTACAGTTTATCAGTTGTTCTGCACTGTTAATGTCATGCATTGAATATAATATGAAATATCATTTAGTCGTCAGTGTACCCAATGATAGGAAAGGGCTCCCTTAAGAGAAAAGGTTGGGAACCACTGCTGTAGATGAATATCGTCCTGTGTTGTGTCTCTGTTTTGATGTTGACCACTGCATCTGCATGGTTCTCTGTTAAACAGATGTTCTGTAACTAATACAGATGTGCTCCTCTCTTCTCTCCTCTCTCTTCTCCCTCTTTTCTGTCTTTCATTCTGTTTTCTTTTTCATTATTTTGTGTTTCCTTGTTACTGACACTTTCTGTTCAATTTTCATTTTCCCTTTCTTGGGCTATCAATTCTTTACTTTTTGTGTCCCTTTGTTTCTCTCTCTCTCTCTCTCTCTCTCTCTCTCTCTCTCTCTCTCTCTCT
>CALSCE010010855.1:9849496-9903845 GCA_943593645.1 Bovichtus variegatus | reverse complement strand
TCTCTCTCTCTCTCTTTGTCTCTCTCTCTCTCTTTGTCTCTCTCTCTCTCTCTCTCTCTGTCTCTCTCTCTCTCTCTCTCTCTCTCTCTCTCTCTCTGTCTCTCTGAAGCTGGCAGTCGGAGTGGCTCCCCGGGTCGTGTGCTGACGAGTACGGCCCTGAGCACCATGAGCTCAGGGGCCCACAGGGTGCTGGCCGGGTCCAGCGGTGACAAAAACAGACGCAGCCGCATCCCCCGCAGCCAGGGCTGCTCCAGAGACTCTTCCCCCACCCGCCTGTCTGTTGGTAAGAAAATATTCACTGTTTAATTTTATATCTGTCTTCATGCGTCAGTTTTACAACAACAGCTCAAATGTGATATGATGGTTTGCTTATAAAAGCTCAGTTTTGGATAGATCGTATCTTGCGAGCAGCACACACACGATCGTCCTTGGATCTCAACTTGTTTCCCTTCCTGCTCTCTGTCCTCTTTTCTTCCTGCCTCTGGTGCTTCTGTCCTTTAGCTCCTTCCAGCATTAGTTCCATCTACAACGGAGCGAGCAGAGGAGGTAAGGCTCCGACCTCGACCGGACCATCCTACTGTCCATCTCTTAACCTCCATCTATCTATTAGGGCTGTACCGAATGTTTTTTTTTTTCTTTTATTGAGGTTTTTAAATAAGCTTCGAATGTCTGTTGTTATATTTTATGACTTCATCACACTAATTGCTACTACACCTCAAATTCTATACAGTGATTAATCGGATTAAATTAATTGGTGTTTTTTCTATTAACTCGTCAGTGCGTGTCTTTTGTATGCGACAAGCGGGAGAGCAAAGTGCTTTTTGACCGCAGTGAAAATGTTGCGATTGAGAGGCTTAACACCAACAAATATGGATTAAATCAGAATATTATTTTTTATATAAAACATTTTTTGTGAATTTTGGAACTTAACACTCTGAAATGTTTGTATGACACAAGTCGGAAACAATCTTAATTATTATACTAATTATATTAGCGTCGCCTAATCTTTATCTTCAACTGTGCAGAAATACCAGCTTTAAACAGAATGAATAAAACATTTTTTTTTAAAAAGCAGCTGTGCAGCATTCAAATATCAATGTTATGAATAAACTTCCATCTGTTCAGTACAGCCCTGCTATCTAATTCTCATCATCATCTCAAAATCATCCCTCATTCTTTATCTCCTTCCCTCACCACAAATCTCACAATCTCTCCCGCCTTCCTAATCCCTCCATCCAGCCTCATAGAGCCCGTCTCTCTAACCTGTCTCTGACTTCATGGCTGTGTTGTTATGGTGATGGGTGCCCATGATGTCCACGCTTTATGAAAGCCTCCCTCTCTTTACTAACCTGTTGTCAGTGGCTGGTGAACAAACCTTCTAGCAGGATCAGAGAAGCTTCATCAGGGCTTTAGGCTTTGATTAACCCTGATTGGCTGGGTAGATGCTGAAGCTGATGATCAGAGCAATGAACGGAGAAGTTGATTGCGATGCTACTGGATGAAAAAAAACGCAGACCCTCCCCTCGCCCATCCCTCGATCCCTTAATTCATCTGAAATCACTTCCTTTTCTATTCTGTGTTTGTGTGTGAGACGCAGGGTGATTGCATGTGATTATCAAACTTTTTTTTTTTTTTTTTTTTTTTTTTTTTTCATTTAAATGTGAGTTCAGCAGTCCTGTGCTTCTTTGGGTGCATCTCATCTAGAGCTGAAGAAGCAGAACCAATCAACAAAAATCTTTCCTTTTTCTTTTTTAAAGCAAATATGCCCAAAATGTACTGGTTCTAGCTTCTGAAATTAAAATTTTAGCTGTTTTGATGGTAAACTTGGAAACTATAATAGTGAACCCAAACATAAGAAATGACTGTTGGTCAGACAAATCTATGCAACTTAAAGACGTCAGCTTTTGGGGAACTTTTGACTGGCACTTTCAGTATTTGTGGACATTTTATAGACATAGCTGAAACAATCAGTCAGAACAGTAATGTGCAACTATTTTTGATAATTAAACTTCTTGTTTTTGCTCGAAAATCATGAAAAAGAAGTGACTGCGTTGAGATACTCCCCAGGAGCAAGTAGACCTGTGCTCGTATTCACGCTTGTTTCTGTCAGTTTGTCAGTTGCCTGTTCTGTCTTATTTATGTCTTTATCCATGTACCGTCCTCTCTCTCTCTCTCTCTCTCTCTCTCTCTCTCTCTCTCTCTCTCTTTCTCTCTCCCTCTCCCTCCTTTATCACTGCTCATGTTTGTCTTCTTTGTCTTTCTGTTGTCTTCTTTATGTCCCTTCCCTTGTCCTTTTGTGTTCTTACTACCACTTTCCTTCACTTTGCTGCTCTTCCTTCCCCTGTTTCCTCCTCATCTTTCCCTCTGCTGCGGTGCGGTGTTGTAACCCGGGTGGCGTTAGCTCGGGGAAGTCGTATCCCTCGGCCCAGTATGAGTCAGGGCTGCAGCAGAGAGGCCAGCAGGGAGAGCAGCCGGGACACCAGCCCCGTACGCTCCTTCACTCCCCTTGGTGAGTAGCAGTCGCAGACAGATCGCGAGGGATAACTAGTAAACTCAGGATGAGTAAGACCTCATAGGAGAAGAGAAACCTTTCTTTTATACATTAAGTTAGCTCAAACCAAAGAAACGTAGGCTTTTATTTCAATTCAGTGTCTGATTTAAACTAAACTTATAGGGTGATTTATTAAAAAAAAGGGAAAAAAAAGCAATCACTCGCGTTTTTTCAGCCTTTCTTTCTACTCTCACACCCTTTTCCAAAAGTGTTAGGCTTGTGTGCGTGTGCTTGTCTTGTGTGAGTGTGAGTGCGCGAGTGTTAAACTCTGTATGTGTGTTTTAATCTTGGTTGCAGCAACACGGAGCTACTCTCGCTCCACCGGAGCTCTCCACACACCTGATGTTTTTGGTGCTGCAGGTGAAGGCTGAGTACATCTATTTCTCCGTACCTCACCCACCCACGTCGCCTCAATATGTGTTCGCTCACCCGTTTTCTCTTTTTGTTCTCTTTAGTGCCAAGCATCTTCTCCTACATTATTTGTCAGCCTGTTTCTTTCCTTGTCCATCAGCCTTTTTTTTATTCTTTTATTTTTTTTTATTCTGCTCCAGGATGTCGACCCTTCCAGTGGAATTGCATGTTTCTGCCAGTTTTACCATTTGTGTGTTTTATTTATTTAGCCCTGCCCATTTTCTGCAAGGACACCAACATGTTCTTCCGTGTTTCCTGTCAATCATACTTTCTCCCCCAGCGGCACCTCCAATGTCACCTAACAAGTCATCCCATCAACTTACAGGGTTGTCTCATGGGAAATGTAGTGTGCGTGGGTTGAGTAAATGTCAGAGAATGGATGATGAGGTGAATGGTGGATCATCAGAGGACGAGTGAGAGACAGCTCGAAGAGTGAGAGAAAATCTAGGTGAAAAAAGTCTAACGTTTACTCTCCTGCTGTCCGTCTGTCCATCCTCCCACTCTTTCCATCGGTCTGACGCTGTGCAGGATCAGGTTTTGGCATCAGTCAGTCCAGTCGTCTCTCTTCTTCAGTCAGCGCCATGAGGGTCCTCAACACAGGCTCAGACGTTGAAGAAGCTCTCGCCGATGCATTGGTATGCAAACGCGTTCAACACATATTCCTAAGAAATACACAAAATACCTCTGTTCACATTCCAGTCAGCTGTCGCCATGTGCAGCTCACACCTCCTGGAGTGTGTGTGTGTGCGTGTTAACTAACCCCTGGTTCTACCTCTGTTTAACGCTGTCAGCTGTTGGGAGACATGCGGTCCAAGGTCAGCTCCTTCTCCTGCCTCTTACCTGTGTGTTGTGTGTGCGTGTGTTTGTGTTTAGCCGTGTTTGTGCTCTATAAAGCAGGTGTGCAAGTGCATGTTTTCTGCCTGTGCCTGGTATTTCTCCATCTTCACTTTCAGTTTAATTTCATCTCCTTTGGATTTCTGTCCTCCAACCGCAGAAGAAGCCAGCACGGCGGCGGTACGAAAACTACAGCATGTACTCTGACGACGACGCCAACAGCGACGCATCTAGCGCCTGTTCAGAGCGCTCCTACAGCTCCAGGAACGGAGGAGCCATCCCCACCTACATGAGGCAGACGGAAGACGTAGCTGAGGTTGGTGGCAACAGCAGTACAGCAGAGAAAACTCACTGAACCGTAGTCAGTAGGCCATGCAGACTTTTTTATCTGCACTGTCCCTTTGCTGTTGTAGCGCTGTAAATGTTCCCGCTGTGGGACGAATAAAGGTTTTCTGATTCTGAACAAGTATCAAAAAGACACTAGTGCACACTCCTAAACTCTACATCAGTCTTTCTCAAAGAGTGGTCCACGAACCACTGGTGGTCCGTGAGTGACCCCTGGTGGTCCGTGAGTATATTGGTAAAATGTCACATTTTAAATTAATATATTATAAGTTTAAAAGTGTTTCTCAAACTGTTTAAAAATTATTTGACTTCATTTTCATGGGGGGAAAATTATTTTAAAAAAAACTTGATTTTCATGGGGGAAAAAATTATTTTAATAAAAAACTTAATTTTCCTGAAAAAAGCTTGGATGTCAAAATACTTAATTTTCATGGAAAAAGTTTGAATGTGAAAAAATACAAAAAAATTTCATGAAATAAGCGTTGATGTGAAAAAATACTAAAAACTTTAATGAAAAAAGCTTGGATATGAAAAAAACTTAATTTTCACGGAAAAAGCTTTAAGTAAAAAAAAATTTTTTTAAAAACTAAGGTTTAAAAAAAATTTTAAACCTTAATTTTCATGAAAAAAGCTTAGATGTGAAAAAAAGACTTCATTTTCATGGGGGGAAAAATTATTTTAAAAAAAACCCCGTAATTTTCCTGAAAAAAGTGTTGATGTGAAAAAATACTAAAAAAATGTAATGAAAAAAGCTTGGATACGAAAAAACTTAATTTTCATGAAAAAAGCTTGAATGTCAAAATACAAAAAAAATTAATGAAAAAAGCTTGGATATGAAAAAAATTAATTTTCATGAAATAAGCGTTGATGTGAAAAAATACTAAAAAAAATTAATGAAAAAAGCTTGGATATGAAAATACTTAATTTTCATGGAAAAAGTTTGAATGTGAAAAAATACTAAAAATTTTCATGAAATGAGCGTTTATGTGGAAAAAAAAAAAAAAAATGTGTGTTTGTGCTTCTCACCAGGTGCTGAACCGTTGTGCCAGTGCGAACTGGTCCGAGAGGAAGGAGGGACTGTTGGGCCTCCAGGCGCTGCTGAAGAACCAGCGCACCCTCAGGTCAGACACAGAACTTAAATGTCTTTTAAAAGAATTAAGTGACTGGTAGTACAGAAAATATTTGTGATGAAAAACAAAAAGCTTTTTTTCTAAGAGTAAAAGAAGATGAGTTTCACAGAAAATGTGAGGACATCGGCACTGTATACTTTTTTAACATTGACAATAATGTTAAGAATTGTATAAAAGTAAGCAAATAGTACTGTATACTACATTACTAGTTGTAAACTGTAACCTGCTCTTTGCAGTTGCACGTTTTAAAGTTATATTTTTGTCTTACTTGTGTATTTCTAAAGGTAATAAAGACTAAAGTGAGTCATTTAAAAAAATGAACAAATAAATTGAAGATTTTCATCTGTTTGTTTTTGCTCTGCAGTCGGGTAGAGTTGAAGAGGCTGTGTGAAATCTTCACCAGGATGTTTGCAGATCCTCACAGTAAGGTATGAGTGCATACAGTACCCACACAAAGAAGCACAGCACTCACTCATTTACAACATCATGCCAAATAGGTTCATTATTCACCCACTTTTATTTTACTTTGGTTCCACGCATTTTGTTTATCCCCACCATCCTTCACTTTACCGGATTCTGCCAAAACAAACACAAGGACACATTTGTAAACAGACACGGTTTAACTCTCACGGAGGTTAAATAAAGTATTTGCAATACGTTTAGAGAAGAAGACGGAGTAACCGGGTCAACACGTTCTCTCAGATGTACACACACATATTCACACTCGAACATAATCACAGGCATGCAGAGTGAGCGACGGACTGTTTTCTAACGGCATGCCACGCCTGAGTTTGCGTTTGACCTCACACTCTCCGCCGTCCTGTGGGATTGCTCTGTCACTGTTCAGCAGCCAATCCGCCGGCTGCGCTCACTGCATTCACTGCCACTCCTGCCAACTGAAGCGACGACACTGACCGCACACACACACACTCAGACGCACAGATATTTGGGCTGCCAGCTCTTCTCTCTGACTAACCAGCTGCGTTTCGCCCTTTCTAACACTGCCACTTTTCTTCCGGCGGTACTGAGTGCCACACTGAGTGCCACACATGTCGTAAGGTGTGTGCGCCCCTCCTCCTCATTTGACGTTTGACGATTTGATGAATTTCAGCGAGACTCCGGCAGGGTGTACGGCACGGCAGAATCCGGTATAAGCTCAGCCTCCTTCAAGGTACTGCATCTCACCATGGATCCCTCTCCTGCCTTCATCTTTCTATGCCACACCATCCCCACTTCTTCTTTCTCATCTCCCTTGTTTTTCAAACGTCTCTCTCAGTTTTCTTTCCTAGAGTGCACAGAACATCACTTCACGTTTTGAAAAAAAAGTTGTTACTCTCTCTTATCTATTTGACGCTATTTCCATTTAGCAAATGTTGGATTGAAAGCCCAGATGTTGAGCGTACACACAGACGCTCAGAGTTCATTCAGGTATTCTTCCTCAGGAGGCTAACAGATGTGTCTCTCTCTCTCCCCCTCATGCATCCCCCCTCTGGAACTCTCTGTAGAGAGTAAGTTTGGCCCATCAGTGTTACTGTGTTATTACTAACCTACCTCACAAAATGTTGCCTGTAACTGCACTGTCCTGCTGAAATCAGCCACTGGCATGTAGAGGTGGTGACCACACCGCCTGATTGTGTTTGGTAATCCCTGTCGAGTTATTAACTGTCTCATTGTGGTTGTCTTCTAATATTGTTGTTATTAATGTGGGTGATGTTAAAGGAACACTTCACCTCCAAAATGATCATTTGTATATCGATTACTCGCCCAGTGGTGCCTTGTATTCGTGAAGAAAACCTTCCTCCTCGCATGCCTCCACGCTGAACGAAGAATCCTGAAACAGCAAATCCTCGATGAATTGAAGTAAATGAATGCGTTTGTTAACAAAATGATATCAAAACATCCGCTGACACTTCAACATAAATAGTAGGCGGACTACTCGTCCATGTACTGTTTATGCGGAAGTGTTTAATATAGTACGACTTTGGTAGTAGTATTAAAGTAGTGAGCATACACGTGGACAAATGAGACGTGGATTATAGTTGTATCAGAGTTTGTAAACGGATGTTTTGAAATATTTACTTCAATTCATCAAGACTTTTCTCCGTGTTTGGATTCTACGTTCACCGCGGAGGCGTGAGAGGAAAACAACGTTTACGCTGACACAGGGTGAGTACTGGTTATACAAATGATCATTCTGGGGGTGAAGTGTTCCTTTAAGATTAACTGGTGATTTGGATTGAAGGCGGGCTGCTACAATGGGAACTAATGATACTCTCACACGATACTTCTTCAGCATAACATTCCTGTGTCCTGTAATTAACTGTACGTGTAGGAATACTTGTATGCATGACTGTGTGCATGAAACGTGTGAATTGTTGAGTGACGGACTCGCTGTGTGACTCAAACTGTGTGTGTTTTAGGTGTTCAGTATGTTCCTGGAGACACTGGTAGATTTCATCCTGGTCCATAAGGAGGACCTGCAGGACTGGTTGTTCGTCCTGCTCACACAGCTGTTGAAGAAGATGGGAGCTGACCTGCTGGGCTCCGTACAGGCCAAAGTTCAGAGGGCCCTGGATGTCACACGGTGGGTCACACTGCAGACTGACATTAGAGCACATGAGTAGTTGACCCATGGGTAACATAAGTTTCAGTATAGAGTAACATTTGAGTTGAGCATGGAGGTTCCAGTCCTACCCTTTTGGAGTAGTATGTATGACCAAAAGCTCCAGTTACTAGTGGAGCTGCAACAATCAGTGGACGAATCAATCAGTCAGAAAAATAATTTACAAACTATTTTGATAATCGATTAAACCTTAAAGTCATTTTTCATGCAAAAATGTCAGGAAATGCTGTTTTCAGCCTCTCAAATATGATTTCTTATTTACATCATATGAAACTGAATATCTTTGCGTTTTGAACTGACCAAACATACAAAGACACCTTCTTGGACTTTCAAAAACTGGGATGGACATTCTTCCCTCTTTTAAACCTTTTAATCGATTTTAATTTAGAAAAATAATGTGCAGATTGGTCGTCAGTTGTATCCCTACTTACCATCGCTTCAATCAAACCTCAGGAACACTGAGATGTGTTTGAAAGCTCTAAAAAGCTTGTCTGCGCTTAGATTATTTGTAACGTAGACATATAAAAGAAAAGCTCGACCTCTGAGGGTCAACGCTGCCTTCTGTGTTGTACACAAAGAGGGTAATAACACAAATCATTGTTTACCCCCTCCTGGCGAAGATCCTTTCACTCTGAAGACGTGTTTCTGTGTGTGCTGGAAGATGAATGTTTCTTCTTTGTTTTGTTTACAGAGAATCTTTCCCTAACGACCTCCAGTTTACTATTCTCATGAGGTTCACTGTGGACCAGACACAGACGCCCAACCTCAAGGTAAATCACGTGTTCATTTAATGTGTGTGTTCATACGAGAGACAGCTGAGTGTGTGACGGTCTGAGTAAGGGAGGAGTCAGAGAAGCTCATGGACGGTGTAACCATGGTAACTGCTGTACTGATATGACCTCATCATGCCTCCCTGAACCCTGGGCTGTGATTGGATAGCGATTGATCTGGCCTCCACTGGCTTTTTGCTCTGCTACAGTGTGGACACTCCCTTCAAGCTTTCCTCTAACTCCTGATCCATCCTGCTCACTCACCCTCCCGTTAGAGCAACTTCTCACTTCACCATTTCACCTTCGACCCCCCCCCCAATCCTTACCTTCCCCCTCCCACCCGTTCCTGCCCGATATTTCACCCCATTCTCACAACTTTTTCATTCCCTATCAGTCTTTCTCTTCCTCTGCCTTCCAACTAGGCTCGGGCAATGAAAGATATTATCAGCATCACAATTCACCCAAATATACATTTCCTCAAGACTATTCTCGCTATTTGACTTTGAAATTTCACTGCTTTCATTTAAGAGGTAGCTTGTGGTTTTTTTTGTTTTTCATTTTGCTGTCAGCTGTTGTTTTTGTAATCACAACTTTCATGCAGTAAGAACTTAAAGCACAGTTATGGACCTGAAGAAACTCCTAACTGTCAGAAACATTGTTCTCAGACTTTTAGATTCTCTGTTGGCTCATAGCGTGACCTTACAGCTCACATCACAGACTAGAGGAGGGCAATATGACGATGTATACCGTGAAATAGTAGAAATATGTTTGTGCAGGATTTTGCAAATGAATGTGGCAATATTGGATTTACAGGATTTATCTTGAATTTTCTGTGATGCAATTCCCTGGACTGGATCTGGTTGTTTGATCTACAAACAGTTTCTCAATTGAATTTCCAGAAAGCTATCTCAATATTACACAATAAAAATACAAAAAACAGCCTAAAGATACCGCCTGAGGTGACTTTCCATGCAACGCTGATAAGTGTGAATACATACAGGAGGTTAATACAATGTGAGCATCAGCAGCACAGCAGTCACATTATCACACACACACATTATCACACACACACATTATCCATCTTATAAACTGTTGCATGAAGCTTCATCGACCGCTGGTTTCTGTTGATTAACTTGGCATCAAAGCGCTTTACTGCCATCATGTGGCCTAGATGAATACACTGTATTACCGGATTTTCAGAATAATATCATAAAATTTCAATATCGCACAAGCCTACTTTCCAGTCTTTTTACTCCTCTTAACGTCTCTGCTCCCGCCATCCCTCCTCCCTCCGCTTCCTTTTTCTCTCTTGTCTCCCCCCTCCCCTCCCCTCCCCTCGTCTCCCTTTCTCTCTCCGTTGATTGACGCGGTGCTTCTCCTCCTTCTCTCTGAAGCCTGTGCGGAGCTCGTGTTGCGGGCGAGGCAGGGGAGGGTCCCGGGTAAAATTGTTCCCCCCCAGAGCGCGGCGCCACGCCTGCTCTCTAGACGAGCAGGCTGCAGCCTGGAGCCAGTCCTCCCAGGTCAGTGCGCTCCGGGGGGAGCAATTATATGGCGCGCACTATGCTGCTAAGTCATTTGGAGGAAATTTCTGGTCCTTGAGGTGCATATGGAGAGAGATTGGAGGGAAAATCAGGACAGGGGTCACTTGTTGTGGCGTTTCGGAGCCTGCACTGAATGTTTGCATTTATTGGTTCCTTTGTTTTGTCATTTGTCACCGCTTTTCTTTTACATTGATTTGTTTTCCCACATAATGAAGCATGACCATGAATGCTCTTTTCTCACGGATTCATCAGATCATTTGATTTTCAGACCTGCAACAGACGCGGTTGTACATGCCGACATTGGTGGTCACTTTTTCATCCGTGTGTGTTCGTTGTTTTGTTATTGCTGTATTTTTTGTTTTTTTGTTTTTGCAGGTGAATATTGGCCATTCAGTTTCCATGTTATCAGGCAACTTACTAATGATTTGCATAAATGCACATTTTTGTATTTCAGGTGAAGGTGGCGATCCTGAAGTACATTGACACGCTGACGTTACAGATGGACGCTCCAGACTTTGTGAACTCCAGTGAGACTCGGCTGGCCATCTCCCGCATCATCACCTGGACAACTGAACCCAAGAGCTCTGACGTCAGAAAGGTGCGACACACAAACCTCCACCAGATCAATGGAAATTGAGGAATTTGAATCCTCTGTTAATGGTCGCACACCTGTACACAGCACACACAGTGAACTCTACATTAAGCATATTATATTATCAGCGCACAGGGAGCAGTGTGGGGGGCGGTGCCTTGCTCAAGGACTCCTCGGCAGTGCCCAGGAGGTGAACTGCTACCTCTCAAAGTACCGCTCCATACTTAATCCGTTCGGGGACTTGAACCAGCGACCCTACGGACTGAGCTACTGCCGCCAAAACATTATTTCCATAATTGATTATCATCTTATGAATGAATTGCCACATTCTTTGATTCACAAATGCACACAAATAATGTGTACTATATGCAAATGATTTTTGTTGTTATTGTAATGTATTGCATTGTTGCATTTTAATGTCTTTTTATTGCTGTTATTGTTGCACTGTCGAGGAGCCAAAACCAAAGAGTTTTACTCTCTTATACTTATATATAATTCAGATGCAACAATGAAGTCATTTTGAATCTTGAAGTCAGTCTTCCTAAATGACAGAGATGTGTTTTGTGTTCCAGGCAGCCCAGTCGGTGTTAATCTCACTGTTCCAGCTCAATACTCCAGAGTTCACCATGCTGCTGGCTGCTCTGCCCAAAACGTTTCAGGACGGAGCCACCAAGCTGCTTCAAAACCATCTGAAGAACACTGGCAACGCTGCGCAGGTAATAAAGGAAGAGTTTCAGACACACGTGTGAATCATTATACTGGAACAATAATGGCATACTTCTTTTCTAACTTAACTTGTGTGTCACTTCCTCAGGCACCAATGGGCAGCCCTCTGACGCGCCACACCCCCCGATCTCCAGCAAGCTGGTCCAGCCCGGTCACATCGCCCACCAACACCTCCCAGAACACCCCGTCACCAAGGTAACGCACACACACTCATGTTTGCATGAACACAGGTCAAGATGTACCCAGTAGAAAAGAGTA
This sequence comes from Bovichtus variegatus, assembly GCA_943593645.1. Classification (NCBI taxonomy): domain Eukaryota; kingdom Metazoa; phylum Chordata; class Actinopteri; order Perciformes; family Bovichtidae; genus Bovichtus; species Bovichtus variegatus. Next base: position 9,892,064 of record CALSCE010010855.1, on the reverse strand, counting down.
AAGTCTACAGATGTTAGTTTGAATTTAACCACAGTAGTTAGAGACAGTAGCCGTGTTTCCGTCAGCATGTTTTTATGCCCATTTTGAAGTATCGCATTAGAAAACCTGTATGGAATCGACAAAATGTGATAAAACTTCAATTGCGCAAAAAAAACGTGTTTGCCAAATTCTGGCATAGCAAACATTTAACTCGCATGGCGTCTTCACAGATATATTTATATTTATTTATATCGTCTTTGTCACCGGACCACATGAGACATCGACAATACGAGCCGACATGAAAGAACAATAAAAACTTTCCTGTAAACTCTACTTCTGATGAAACCACGTTTTGCGTAGCCAACTGTTTTCGCTCCAAGCCAGTTGATGGAAACGCGCCTATTTCTCATTTCTTTTTTGTGACATTTCAAAAGTTCACTTATAATTTGCTTGATAATAAAATGGAAACACAACTATTATGGTTCATTGTGCTGCTGCTTCTTCTCCCTGTGATCAATTTGTTTTTGTGGTTTTTATGTCATTTAAAAATGTTGGTCGTCCATTGAAAAGTTTTTTCCCCACTAAGGTTAGGGTCACATTTATCTCAGATAGTAGAAGTACTAGAAAAGCAGTTAATACCATATGAAATATGTTTGATAGATGGGGTATAACAATACCGAGGGTGATATTTAGCAGGACAGTTTGATGACTCACTTCAGCTGTAATCATCCTTTGTTTTAAATTGTATTTTGTGTGCAGTGCATTTGACTACGACACCGAGAACATGAACTCTGAGGACATCTACAGCTCACTGAAAGGTGTCACAGAGGCGATCCAGAACTTCAGCGTCCGCAGCCAAGAGGACATGAATGAACCGGTCCACCGGCGGGATGGAGACGAGGCAAGTCGAGCAGACCGATGGATGTTGTATGTGTGTGTACATCAGTGTGTACATCAGTGTGTGTCGAGGCAGATATGGAACTATTAGAGCTGCACTGCTGCTTCTGTAAAATATTCTTGTGAAGGAAATTAGTGTTTTTTTTCCGTTATTGTCGGCAATGTTCAATCGCATTATTCAGAAATACAATGAACTTTGCTTCCCTGTTGTGAGCAACATTTTATGTAGTGTTACGCACCAGGGGGGGGCTGATATATAAACTTTCCAGAGAAGGTTAGGCCTCCTCCACATTGTCGAAATCGGCTAAATATTCAGCCATGACATTGAAAATCTTTTCGATAACTCTAAACTTTCTGTACTCGACAATCAGGAGATTTTTCAAAACGAGACTTCTGCTTGAAAGAAAAACTTTTTATTTCTCTGTGGGGTCCTTGCCATAATGTTGTCAGACGCTTATAATAACAATCTGAGCCTGAGTCAGTGGAAAAAAACAAACACTTTTAGTAGACGTACGTTGCCCAGAAGTATTACACTGCAGCTCGTTTTGAGGCTGCAGTGCTCTTGCTCAATACTCAACCAATTTCAGAAGTTGCCGTCCCTATGTGAAAACAGGTTTAAAAATAACAGAGTTACCCTTTAATACTGTTCGCCACACCTTGATCTTTGCCACAGTGGTACAGAATTGTCAAAGCTCTCATTTAAATCTGAAAATATATGCTAAAAGAATATGTAAAAAAAAATCTGACAAAGTATTCGATGATAACCTTTTTAACAGTTTTTGTTACTCGAACCTACAGACATATCTCACTTGGTGCTCCAACAATAATGGGTTTTGCTCCATAGTCTTGTTTAGCCTTACAGCATGTTTTCCAAGACATGCAAAGGTCTAAACACACCCACACCCACACCCACACCCACACAGACACACACACACACACGCACACAGCTAGCTGTATGTGACATCTGATCTGTTCCACTACTCTCCCTGCGGCGTGGGAACTGAGAGGCATACATTAAGTGTTTATGGGACTCCTGACTGTGAACTTGATCCTCTACAACCACAGATACAATCATGTGTATTGTTTGTTATGATCCCAGTTGTTGACATTTCTCAACAAGAACCTCCCCTTTCAATATTTGCTTATTTAATACTATATACTTGCTTATCTGGATACTGTGCTTGTTCAGTACAAATGTATGACTACAAAGGTCATGCCAGGTCTTTTTGCAGTCCCTCCCAACAACACTGGCCTCTTTTAAGAACACGGTGTACTCTAGTACAGAGGTGTGACCCCCCTGACATTTCCCCCATGAGAAGCATCTGAAATATAACCAGGCCACATGTCGTCAACCTGCCAATCACAGCGCTCCTGACTCCTCAATCCACCTCTCTGATATGGGCATTTAGTAGTTTGAGTGCAAATATACACGAGCAGCTTAACCCTGCTGAACTTCTCACCTGGTGGTTCTCCATGTGTCAGCGGTCTTAAGTCCCAACACTGGATTGATTTTTATCACACCTACAGAACTACAAGCTGTCAACAAAAAAAAATGTCTCCCAAAATGTTTACAGTCGTGGAGTTTGTCCGATGAATGAGCTACTTTTCATTCATTGTTTGATTGGCTGAAAATAAATTGCAACAGTGATGGATTTTGTTGTTGTTGTTTTTTTGGTCTAGACCAAATTTACCAAAATTCTGCTGCGAGTGACCTGTAAGTTTGAGCCTCTTTTTTAACAAATTTTGTGTGCATTTCTGCAGGGGGACAGCGGGACAGATTTCGTGGACGGAGGCCGCATGGCTCTGGACAACAAGACGTCCCTCCTCAACACACCCCTGCTGTCCTCCAGCCCCCGAGGGGCCCGCGACTTCTCAGACTCTCCCTTCAAACACAGCCGCAAAGACACCAGCATGGACGACTCTGAGCATCTCACAGATGGTACACAAACACATTCTGACACGCTGCTAATAGAAAAATAACAAAACAATCAAATGATTCCTTTCTAGATTCCGGATATGGACATGGTTTATCACATGGCCTTATCATATTTTTATAAGCTGGGACGAATTCAAGATTATTCAATACAAAGTCTTTTTGTCTTTTGTCTTTGTCTTTTTCTTCTGAAGTATATGTTAATGTTAATAATGTAATAAAGCACAAATTCTTCTAATTCTTGTTTACTCTCCAATAACAGACAGCAGCCTGGACCAATCGGAGCTGGTGGCCGAGCTGCTGAAGGAGTTGTCCAATCACAACGAGCGCATCGAGGAGAGGAAGGCGGCGCTGTGCGAACTGCTGAAGCTGATTCGCGAGAACACCCTGCAGGTGTGGGACGAACATTTCAAGACCATCCTGCTGCTCCTGCTGGAAACGATGGGAGACAGAGAGGTACACACTCTCGCTGCAGTTCTGTGATATCACTGTGCACACAGGCCAAGTTCAACTCCTTTCCTTTAAACTTCTCTTTGTTATTCTCCCTCCCAGCATGTGATCCGAACGCTGGCTCTGCGGGTGCTGAGGGAGATTCTCTGCAAGCAGCCCTGGAGGTTCAAAAACTATGCAGAGCTCACCATCATGAAGGCCCTGGAGGCTCACAAAGACCCCCACAAGGAGGTGCGTGTACTCAAACACATACATTCACATATATAAAAGAAAAATCATGGTGCCCTGAAATGTTTGAAGATCCGACATTAATAGCCTTGGGTCATTGAAAGTGCTTTAAATTATATATTTTGCGCAAGAATAGAAATGAAAGTTCTTTTGATTTTCTTTACTTACCGTTGGTAAATTAGCTACGTCCCGCTGTGTGCATGCGTGTCTCCTTGTTTCACGCGCCACCAGCCACGATTGAATTCGACTGATGCAGGTTAAACAGCACCAGCAATAAAATCCTTGAATTTGATGTTTAAGAAGGTGCGGGAACACTGTAAATGTGTTCACTTATAAACAGTTTTTATCGTGAGGACTTCAGAGAGCATGAAGAGAAGGTGCAAAAGTTGTGTTTGAGTGTTGAATAAAATGTGCTTCATGATTGTGAATGGGAATATTTACCTCGTATTTACCACCAATGTGTTGTTTTACAGCATCGGGTCTGATAATGTTTGCGTGTGATCCTGCAGGTGGTACGAGCAGCAGAGGAGACGGCAGCCATGTTGGCGTTGTCCATCAGTCCTGACCAATGTGTCAAGGTGTTGTGTCCCATTATCCAGTCAGCTGACTATCCCATCAACCTGGCTGCCATCAAGATGCAGACCAAAGTGGTGGAGCGGGTTCCCCGCGAGGGCCTGATGAGCCTCCTGCCTGAGATAGTGCCAGGACTCATACAGGTAGCGCACATACAGAGGTCACATGTTTTCATCACGTAACTTAGTTTTGATGCTGAAAATGACCATCGAGCTCTATTAGAAGTAAAATGTTGGATATTTTTATTTTAATTTTATAAAGTCCACACCATCCACACATTCATACATGACTGCTTTGTTTTGAACAAAATGTCCTGCAGGTTGTAATCTACTTTATGTGGTTGAACAGGGTTACGACAACTCTGAGAGCAGTGTAAGGAAAGCCTGTGTGTTCTGCTTGGTGGCCATTTACGCAGTGATCGGAGAGGACCTCAAACCGCACCTCAACCAGCTCTCCAGCAGCAAGGTAATCTGAACCATAAGCACTACATGTGTGTAGTTTCTCATCTGTGGTACCATGCAAGCTCTTTATGTCTGTAGAAGTTAGGGCCACTCAACAGGTTGAAATCTGGCATTTTGAGATTCATATCAACATTTCAACAACAACACTTTTACATTATTAAAATTACAACAATGAAATACAGTATATAATGCATTTTTCAGTCTTTTTTAAAAAAAAATGTAATTGCTGAAAGAAAAGATTATGCAGTCCTTCATCAAAATTCAAATCAAGCCAGACAACCAACACTGAACATCAGGAAAAAGAGGAGTTCTTTTCCTTTTATTTTTAAGTAATATCATCGCACTGTTTTGCTTCCATATATTGTATCTTTTTTTTATTGTAACCAATAACCAGCCACAGCAGCGACGCTGGTCATTTTTTCCGCTTGTGAGTCTTTGTGTGTGTCATCATGGCAAAATGTGCTCCTGGACACACCTCCTGTAGAAAAACTGCCACAGAGGAGGTTTTTAGTCATTTTCCAGGTGTAAATGTTTAATCAACAGGCTTGCAATATAAATGTTCACCTCAGTAATACACCTTGTGTGCCTACATTTACATATGTATCCTCTTGTCTGTTTTTCCGTCCGCAGCTGAAGCTGTTGAATCTGTACATCAAGCGTGCCCAGTCTGGCTCCGGCGGCAGTGAACCCCCGTCTGACGGCCTATAGGAGACACGGCGCCCTCCCACAGGGCAACCACAGAACTGCAACTCTGCACACCAAACATAAACATCAGTTCATGAGCTCACACCCACACAGGCCAAGAACAAAACACACATCCTAACCGATTTCACAGTAGCCAACTGCGGACATCTACACGTGCGCTTGCAGAGTGACACACACACACACACACACACACACACACACACGCACACACAGGTACACACAGTCCTCATACATTTCCTGTCCCTCTACAAGATGGGAGTTGTGGTGCAGAAGAGAGGAGTGTTGTAGTTCTCCAGACCATCGCTGAGGATGCACCCTGATCTCAGACTTAACTGAACCCTTACATTTGGATTAAACATAAACACACACGTTCAGTCACACCCAGGTTTGTCACTAATCACTCAAGGATGAAGATATGAAATGTCCGTCCTCTGTCCCGAACACTACAGTATCCCCTCTGAATAACATGTCGATGTCAACAGGAAGTGGTGCGTCTGCATGGTTCTCATTTTGAAGCGGGTGAGGTTCATAGAGCAGGCCTGAGACGAACGAATGGTGCCGTCTTGTGTCTTTCTTGAACAGTGAGTAACTGGGGCCAGGTAGACAGGAATGTACATTTACATTGTGTCATAGTTTGGAATTATTTTACGCAATGAGGTTTTACTGCAGCGGTTTTTAATGTCTGGAGTTTTCACATAAACATACACTCTCTCTCTTTCGAAAAGGTGCTGATTAGCCTTCAAGGTACGACCAACAAACCGCGCACAGCACTAACGCGAGTCACAGCGGATACAGTACATAGGCAGATTCCAAAGTGTAGGAGGTGTTATGTGCTTGGCTATGCATGAGACTAAATTTAAAAAGGTTTTATTGGAGTTCTATCGACAGTCCGACTAGTGTGGCTGAAATTTTAAATTAATGTGATCAATGTCCGCCCCCTTGCAGAAAAATTCATGGTCTCCGTTTCTCCCAGCTCATCTTGGATCAGTCCACTTCTGGGCAACATGGGGAGGAAGATGGGTGCGTTGTGCGTACTACATGAAGTATGACAGGACATGGCTTATTATCACATAGCGGATATGTATCTATATATGATATTATAATTAAATATCCAATAACTGTGTCATTTAGGAAAGTTCCCCAGGGGGGTGCACATGCGCACCAGTGCCCATCCTTTGTTTTTATTTTCTCTCTCTCTGTTGCTCTAGCCGTAGTCTCTCTCTCTCTTACTCACACTTGCTTTTTTCTCCGCTGAGAAATTTGTAGAAATGTATTATTTACAGCTCTGGAAAAAAAAATCGTCATGCCACCCTTTTATCTTCTTCATCGTGTCTTTCTTTCCTTCCTCTTCTTGTAACATTCTAGTTTTCACTGTTGTGTTTCCTCCGTGCATTTACAAAGCTGTGCTTACATTACAATAAAGAACTTGTACAGATCATGATAAGCCCGGCCTCTTTTTTTATGTTTTTTTCTCTTTCAATAGTTTGGTCTATTAGATTTCAGAAATAGGTGAATGTCCATCATGATTTCTTAAATATGTTTAAATTACTTGTTTTCCAACTAAACCCGCACATGTTCCATTTACTATCTCACGAGACAAAAGCGGAACATCCTAAAGGCTGAGAAAGATTACATTTCTGTGAAACAACTAAATTAGTTTCAGCTCTAGAACCAGTGTCCTGTTTTGTTTATAGCCAGGATTGTTAATTAATTGGTAGATCAGAGAGCTGTGGCAAGAAAATGTGCACAGCAGTTAATAAAGTGGACTAATCCAGACACGTGGTGTAAAAATGCAACATGTCTTCTACAACATAGCTATTTGAGAAACCGGTGCTGAATTTCATGTATGCATCTGTGCTCCAGTCTGTAAATTTAGGTGCAGCTTATGAGGATCTCAGATACAGCACCAGCCTGTAGTTACTGCCAAGTCCTTGCAGTTAATGTGCTAAAAAAAAGTTCCCCAAGTACAGTTTTAAGATACTTCTACTTCAAGTATTTGCATTTGATGTTAGTTTATACTTATACTACAGAACACTTCAGGAAGAAATAAAAAAATATATATTGTAAAATACTTTGTTGTTTACAGAAATGTATCTTTGGTTTGCATGTGCAAAATCTGCTTTTAAAAAGGGTACATTAAAACGCATATGGCATCCAAACATAAAAACACAATATTCAATCGAAGCTACCTTTTAAAATGAGCATCAGGTACTCAAACAGTGTCTTACTGAAAACATCAGTTTATAAAATAAAGTACACAATATATATAGTACTTAAAAAGAACTCCAGCTGCAACAGAAAAATGCTGCTTTTCACAATAAATCACAATAACAATCCAATAATATATTTAATAATGTAACACTGAAATTTCGATGTGTGGCCCTTTCTGTTGATCTTCAGTGTGGTTAGTGTGTGTTGACTTCCCTGTGTGAGAAGTCAGACAAGGACAGTACTTAAGTCCTGAGGCGGGTCTTCCCCCACACGGGCCAAACTAGTGCGTGTACCCTGCTCGGAAAAAAAAAAACGTTGCTCTCCTGAGACTTGACCGTGCGACATGTTCAGGGTCCGGCCGGTGGATAATTATTGACTAACCTGCCGCAGCAGACTTCTGTGGCGCAGACTCCTCTTCAGCACGGACATGAGCTGCAGTCTGGACCTCCTCGGTACCGGGCTGAGACGTGTTTATTTGGAGTGAGACGACCGCTGTTTGTGGGACAGACACGATGTTGTTCTGGCAGCACTACACCGAAAACTTCCGAGCCCCCGTACAGAGACACGACGGCAGCAGTTACACACGGTACGGACCTAAAGTAAAAATGTTTATTTAGTTTATGGTCTGAGATCTCTGCTATGGAAGAGCATTTCAGCCAGCAAAAAGAAAATAATGGAAGATGGAAATGTAGCCTTGTGATAATGAAAAAGAAGATCCTGTATCATAACGATACACTTTTTTCAAATACATTACTAGTAGGCCTATCTCAAAATAATGACACAGTCATTATATAAAAAAAAAAAAGTTTCTCATTATAATGACTCGCAGGATCTTTTTTGTATTCCATCACTTTGGCGGAAATTGTTTTACATACATTATATAATATGTATATGTTAATGAATAACTTGTGGTTATTGCTTCCTTTCACTTGTGGACTCTGTCACCGTGTGTGTGAAAGACATGTCTGTGTGTGGAACGGAGGGTTGCATTTATCTACAGTAGTAAAGTGTTCTTCTTTGTTGACAGTTATGACTTTATAGATGCATTATTTTACTTTCTGGGAGGCAGCAGAGCGAAAATACAGTCGGACACAATGACGGAAGCACGGAGGCCTCTGATTGGCTAATCCCCCTGCGCTGGGTACAGACTGTGGACTCTGATTGGCTGAATGCCGTCCTGGCATCCTTCCTGAGGCTGGCGGTGGCAGCCCTGCAGGCTTCACAGAGCGACAGTCTGTATGCTGAGGGAGCCATGTTGATGCCTGGTTTTGTGTCAACCGCTGCACTTTGGATGGTTAAAGGACTGCGTCTCAAGGAGCGGGAGCCTTAGCGGTGATTCCAGCACCGCGATGAGAAGAGGAGAGCGGGTTGGGATGGTACAGGGAGCGCTACAGGAGAGCTGCTCTTCTTAGGATCACCGGACATCAACGGTTGATTCAAAGCAAGTGAAGTTGATGCTAGTTAGCCGGATAGCTAGGTAGCAACAGCTGTGCGGACGCTGCTTGGGATGCGGCGTGTGGACTAAAATAAAATCCCTTTCTCTGCTTGTTGCATTTTGCTGGGCTAACGTTAGCTAGACTGCTTGAAGGCTTTGGGTAACGACGGGGCTGCTGGATTCACGCTAGCTTGCTTTAGTTGCCTTTGTAAAGCTCGCTAGCTTTTAGCTAACGTTAGCATGCTGACAATCCGCTCACACCTTCAGTCACGACTAACATTTGCTAGCTGAGTGGACTCTAACTTATCGTTACTTTCAGACAGTCTGCCAGTCGCGGAGCACCGTGTTGTGTGACAAAAGTCCTACGAAAACCCACCGAGTGGAGATATGGCGACACATCCAGTCTCTGTGGAAAGCTACCGATTCGCTTGCCCAGCTCGCCAAGGAGCGGCTAACGGGCTAGCAGCATAACTTTCCTCTCACGGTGTCACTTTAGCTGTAGAGCCCACTTCCTCGCTAGCCGACCGCTTGTACCTGAAGCAAGCTGGCGGCCCTCCGAGTAGAAGCCGAGGACAAGGAGTTGGGGCCGATGGCCTGGGTGCTGAAGATGGACGACGCCTCCATCGAGTCGGGGCTGGTGCACGACTTCGATGCCAGCCTGTCCGGCATCGGGCAGGAGCTGGGGGCTGGAGCCTACAGCATGAGGTTAGAGACCGGAGTCAACATGCCAACCCCGGCTTCCTAACACAGTAGTGGGTCGATAGAAAGAACAACATGCAATCTGAGTGTCTGGAAGTGTTAACATTACATCCCCCCATGCCCGTGTGTGTGTGTGTTATTCCCTTTGTACTGAGTGCGGTGGTTTCTCTTTGTTTTGGGATTTAGAGTAGGGCAGTCGTTGCAGGGTGACACGATCAGGGCCAAAGATTCATTTCTCTAAAGCACATACAAGCAAAGGAAGGACACGTGCTATACTGAGAGGGACAAAGACATTATATCAGTTCCAGCTGTTGCCAAAAAGAAACCTAAACTTTGTGTACATATGAAGATAACACGAGGGAAGTCTGCAGGAAAGGCCTTGTTTGGCCCCTCAGACTGGCAGTTATCAGAACAGGTCTAGCTTCTGCTTTGTTTCTAAAGATCAGTGGTGTGTGGAAACAAAGGGTTGTACATTATGTACAAGGTGATAGGTCTGATCTTAGTATTTTTGATGAGGATAGCCAAACTGCATAATGCAACAGTGTTCAATGGGGATCTTTATCTGTCTCAAAATTAGAAAGGTTCACTGATGTTATATATGGAACTGTCTGTTCAAAGAATCTGTAAACAAACTAACATTCTGACCAAGTATTCAATACCAACTTTGGCACAAGTTGATATTGAATGCTTGGCCAGATTTTTCAACATTGAACAAAAATAAACTTACCACAAATTCATGATTAAATTGCTTGCTACTTTACAGCTTTTGATTCAGTCACATAATCTTCTTCAGCAACAGTCTTGTCATTCAACTTTTAGAATCTCAAATGTCCATGTAAAAACCTTGTTTAGATTACCAAAACTATGGTATTGGGGGGGGGGGGGAAGGTTGTTTTGGTATCCACATTGATAGTGCAGGTATTTTATTGGCACAAAATGTTATCTAAAGTGTTCACATGATTCCCAGCTCTAGTAGCCACACAGTCTTTGCCCAAATTGAATACGTGCAACCTTCTCATCTTCCATGATAAGTTTTCATTTAATGACTTGTGAACTTGCCACCAGCTCCTGGTCACTCTTATGACTCTGGAGAAGCCTTGTTAGTGAACTTGTTGATCATGTGTTTATGAAGGCTGGACATGTTTCCTGTAACTGTCCTTCTTAAATGTTTTAAGAAGAAACGTGTCGGCATCAAAGGGATGTTGTTGTAAACCTCATGTTTAATTACGAACTATTGGTATGTCTGGACTGAATTATATATGTTATGGTAGGTGGTGACATTTATGTGACTAAGGCAAGAAGTTCCCAGGACCCGCTCGCGCCTTATCAGCTGCCTCAGCGGCCATCTGCTTTTTAGCATGCATTTATCTGAGTGTGACGTAAGTGTGGGTCAGTCTCTTATGGGCGTAAGCAAGTGTACCAATACTCAAGTGGTGTGTTGCATGTAAGGGAGTTAGTGAAAACAGAGAGTGTGTGTAGTGTCAGCAGGTCCAGGAGGAGTGCTATCTGTGGTGTTGGGGTGGGTTGCAGCCGGGCATGTTTGGAGGCAGCAGCTGGTAGGAACAGAATGTCTCAATGTGTTTCAGTGGACCCAGCGCCTCAGATTTCAGGAAGCAGATGTAGTTTTCCCAGGCAGCAGGGCTTCACAGGGCGGTGACACCCAGGGTGGCTCTGTCTGGTCACCCACTCTTCAGAGAAAACACAGACGGCAGCAAGTGTTTCAGGGAGAGAAGTGATTTTGAGAATGAATAAATCTAGCAGGTTGCTGTGTGTTGTTTGGAGGAAGGTGCTGCAGGAATGTCTTGAAATTGTCATGTTGTTTTTTGGCTCAGGTAATGAGATGCCATGATCTGCATTTCTTAGCATGGATAATAATTTCTGAACAGCCACTAGATCTACACACACACACACACACACACACACTCCTGTTCACTGTGCACTGGTTGACACTCTTGCAGCATTTGTCAGGGTAAGCCGAGGACGGGTTGGTTGTCTAGAGTGGCTGCCAAGTGTGAGAGATAGTGTGTGTCAGCAGCTCGGGCTATCTCTGGGTGTTTTTGTTCATTTATCCTGCTGCGGCCTCATGCATACATAATAGGAGCCATTTGATCGATGGAGAGCCTTCGTCACTCCTTCTAAAATAAGCCAATCCAGTTAATAATTCCACACTACGAGGAAGCATTTTGTCGCCAAAAATTGGCCCATGCAACAGTTTAAATGGCAGAAGAACTGCAAAGTGGGAAAAACTAAGGATTAAAGGCAGGCTGCGCTTTAAGGGACATAGCAGTGATTATGTATGTTGTCATCAGGATGCTTAGAATTTTTAATACACGTTAGACAAAAGCCAGTTGAAGAATATTGAGAGGCCATAGATGCACCAATTGAGCTGTTCATGGAAGACGCTTAAGCTGTTGTTCTTTCTTGATGATTTTCTGTTTTATCGCGCGTCTTTTCTGCATCACTTTTTATGCTGACTTCCTGTTTGTTGTTCTTTCTTCTGTGTCTCTCAGCGATGTGCTGGCTCTGCCAATCTTTAAGCAGGAGGACTCCAGCCTTCCTCCTGAGAGCGAGACCAAAAACCCCCCATTCCAGTATGTGCTGTGCGCCGCCACCTCGCCTGCTGTCAAGCTGCACGACGAGACGCTCACATACCTGAACCAAGGTGAGACAATTTTTTTCAGGTTTTTTTTTTTGTTAAATATGTATTTATATGGTGTATAGTATATGGTGACTTTATATTTATCTACTTGTAACTGCAGATAAAGACTTTGGTATCTGTGTGTTCGTACATACACAGTCCACTTCCTTGTGCTCTGGGGCTACAGTACACACTCATCATTTAACATCAATAAATAATAACCACATTCATTTATTGCCCATTAGTATGTAAAATGAAACCGTTGCTGATGCAAATGACAGCCTCTTCTGACCCCTACTCTCCACTTTAATGTTACGCACCACCAGTTCTGCTACATTGCTTTATGACACAAATGGAGATTTACTTTATTTAATGGCACGTAAAGGGATTGTCATTAATGGATGAAGTATCAATATCCATATTTTATCGAGAAGCAGCAATGTATGTGAACTTATGTCCCCTAATGCTTTACATCAAGACAAAAGCTATCAATTATTGAGCCGGTTTTCATGGATTTACAGAGGATTTAACAGAATTCATACATAAAAATGGATTTTCCATATGTGGAATGACACAGAATTGCTAGTGCAGCTGAAATGGAACTTTAGGTCTATTGTTTGCTGATGTTAAACATTTTTCTAACTGCAGACTGGGCTGTTTGAAGACCGTCTGGTCATCCATGTCATTAGGTCAGGGCGCATTTTACTATAAATAAAAATAATCTATTAGCATGTACACGGTACACTTTATGTCAACTTATTGTGTAGTCGATATCCAATTTGTTGGAGTTTTTTGTGTCATGCACATTCAAGTGCCCAGCCCACGTGGACACCAAATATGTCAGATGGTGCGATGAACACCTGCAGCTCTACATTAAAAATAAAACCGATGCAAGCTCTCTGACACAAAACGCCCGCCTTCGTAAAGACATCCAAGTCTTTTTATACTCGTACAATGTCAAACCATATAATGAGCAAATTTAGGACGTCACCTAAATTACGCAACAAACAAAACAATGTCCTCTTCGAGGAGACAGGGAATAGTTGCGTTCACTCCACTGGTTTCTTTTTAGTATCTCATTTTTAGCACCTTTTTCAAATCAATCAAACTTTTTTTGTATAGCACCTTTCATACAGGTGAGTGCGGTTCAAAGTGCTTCACAGATGACAAATTGATAAAAAAATAAGCTGGAACAAGTGTAGACTGGGAAAAATAACAATAAAATAGTATAACATTTTCCAACTTAAAGATAATAAAATAAGTGAATAAATAATTCCTCTAAACCTTTCCTTTCAATACCCTGACTACAGAGGTAGGTTTTAAGTTTGTTTAACTCCAATCATGCTTCTCTCTCTCTCTCTCTCTGTCTCTCTCTTCTCTCTTTTCTCTCTGTCTCTCTCTTCTCTCTCTGTCTCTCTCTCTCTCTTCTCTCTCTGTCTCTCTCTCTCTCTTTTCTCTCTGTCTCTCTCTTCTCTCTCTGTCTCTCTCTCTCTCTCTTCTCTCTCTGTCTCTCTCTCTCTCTTCTCTCTCTGTGTCTCTCTTCTCTCTCTCTCAGGCCAGTCTTACGAGGTGCGTATGTTGGACAACAGGAAGCAGGAAGAGTTGCCGGAGCTTAACAACAAGATGGTGAAGGTGAGGGCATCCTCACAGTTGAAGGGAAAAACGTTTACTTCTTAAATCAGATACATTTCATATCTAATGATTTTGTGTGTGTGTGTGTGTGTGTAGAGCATAGTGCGTGTGGTGTTTCATGACCGCCGGCTGCAGTACACAGAGCACCAGCAGCTGGAGGGCTGGAAGTGGAATCGTCCTGGCGACCGTCTCCTTGACATCGGTAATGAAGCCTGCCGAGAAATGTTTACTTAAACCGTCCCATGTGTGTGACTCGGAGTTCAAATATCTGCGTGTCTGTGTGTGAGACAGATATCCCCATGTCAGTGGGCATTGTGGAGCCGAAGACTCACCCCTCCCAGCTCAACGCGGCAGAGTTCCTGTGGGACTTGAACAAAAGAACTTCTGTTTTTGTGCAGGTAACAAACCCATGCACATCTTCTCCCACACAAACCACATGCACATCAGCTGTCTATGGTGCCATCTGTTGCCTCTGAATTTCCACATCAAACGCACGTTTGCACCACCCCTCGTCTCTGCAGGTGCACTGCATCAGTACAGAGTTCACTCCCAGGAAGCACGGTGGAGAGAAGGGCGTCCCCTTCAGGATCCAGTTCGACACGTTCGCCCAGGGAGACGGTGGAGAGTACACAGAGCACCTCCACTCTGCCTCCTGCCAAATCAAAGTCTTTAAGGTACACATCACGCTCTCATGGTCGGGACGTTTTTACACCACCGCACACGTCGGCCCTCACAGCAAATTAAAGCCGTCTCCTTTTTGCGGTCTCTTCTTTTCTGCTTCCTGTTTAGCCAAAGGGGGCGGACCGTAAGCAAAAGACAGACAGGGAGAAGATGGAGAAACGCACACCTCAAGAGAAGGAGAAGTACCAGCCTTCTTATGATACCACTATCCTGTCAGAGGTCAGTATGCAACTGCTATGGACGGTCAGGCCTAACAAATGCGTGGCTTTAGCACACACTAGGCTTAAGTACTAGCAAACATCCAGTTTCAGTTTTCATTTGGGGGGTTATCCATTTTAAAATGTATGCACCCGAGTTAGTGAAACTTATTTCTGCAGAGCAGCCCACTGTGTGGCTAAATTTCAGGTAAAGGGCCATACTGGTGCTCTACATCACTGCCAACCATTTTCTCAAACATGTTATGAATGCTTTAGATTTATTGGGGGGGAAAAATCTTCTTATCATGTAGACAGACATTATAGGGCTGTGACTAACACTTTTTTTTTTTTTTATTATTATTCAAAGCTCAAGGTGATGTCTTAAAATTACTGGATTTATCTGTCAAAAACTCAATTATAATCAATTTTAAATAATCTAAAACAGAGAAAAGCAGTGAATTAGAAAAGCTGGAACTACAGTTTTTTTGGCATTTTTACTTGATAACTGAAACTATCTGATGATCTCTTATCACGATTGTTGCCAATAATATTTTTGCCAAACAACTATTGGATTAATCCTTTGAGAAAAAAAAAACTGCCGAACAGCAGTCATTTTAATTCAAGGAGCTGCCATGATCCCTTTTATTCCTTTACCATTCTTTCTTTTTGTTTTTTGGCTTTAAATTTCTTCCCCCTACAACATAAAGGCTCCTGAATTAAAATGCTGCTGCTGATGATAGGCACATCAATAAACCACCACAGCAACCTGCTCTTGAACTGCAGTGCATCAAAATGTGGTGATGATGAAGCTTGACAAGACTGTCAAAGTGACAGAATTGATGGATTACTTGTCCCAAGCAAGTTGAAAGTCTCCTCATGTACTTAAATCTGTAGTAAATGGCTGCTTGGATGACAGTATGGCATCTGGTATGCTTTAGAAAGTGGTTTTGGCAGTAATGTTAAAATGCACAACAGGGTTTCCCCAAGTACTGTTCTTTAGCTGAGGTGAGCCACCTGGATCCTGACGCATCTCGTCTCGTGATCAAGTTTAGTTTGTAGAGGACAGTTTAAGACATAGACAACACTCTGCTTTTTTTTTTTTCCAGAAGGCTAATCTTTTTATTTTATGAATCTACATTCACTTGTATGATAACAAAGTTGGGCTTTTTGTCAGGTGAGGTCACATCCACAATAAAACACAGAGGAAAACTCTGCATAGTTTGTAGAAAATTCTTAAGTGTACAAAAACATCGCTCCTTTGATTAGGCTGTTAGGTTTTTATCATTAAAGGGATAGTTCGTATTTTTTAAAGTGTGGTTGTGTGAGGTAATTAGTCAGCAGATGACGGTCGGCTCGCCCTCTGTTTTAAAGAAGGAGTACGGGGATGGAAGCTGAGCAGTATACTGGACGGGGGCAGCAGCAAAATGTGTTTTAGCGAACAAAAAAAAAAAAATCAATATGAGGTTAAGTGTAGGCTATATTGAGAAAATGTTCACCGCGTTACCATGGCGATAGACAGCTCTGTCGGAAAACTGTGTATGACTTTTGTGAATCCAAACTAAGCAAAGTTGCACAATAACCCAAACAAACCATCAGATCGAGGCAGCGGTAGACCAGCAGCGCCTGTGTTCTGCCAGGTAAAATGACTGTTTTCACCAAAGGATTCCGGTGGAGAAGAGCACAGATGGATGCAACGGCTTCAGTTCCCCGTCGAAAACATAGACTGTATAGCTGCTGACAGCAAAGTTAAGCGGTGAACATATTCTAAATATAGCGTACACGGCAACTGATTTTTTTAAGGGGCTAAAATACGTTTCGCTGCTGTCCCCGTCCAATGCAATACATTGCTTTGCTCCCGTACTGTCCGTGGATAAGTACCTCGTACAACCCCACTTAAAATAATCCGAACTTTCCCTTTAAGTATAAATTAGAACGATTTCTGTGTCTCAGAGGTTTTATCACAGCTTTTATTGGGGGGGAAAAAGCAGTAACTTTACTTTTTCTACACTTGTATGCCACACTAAGACTGCCCTCAGGTTATTGGTTGTGTTTGTGTGTTGGTCGCTGGCTGGCTAACCTCTGCTGTGTGTCTGTATGTAGACGAGGCTTGAGCCCATCATAGAGGATGCGGGTGACCACGAGCTGAAAAAGTCCAGCAAGCGGACACTTCCCGCTGACTGTGGCGACTCCTTGGCCAAGAGAGGCAGTGTAAGCACCCTGCTCCCCTCTCCTCCACTCCTCCCCATCACTCCATCCACAGTCTGCCCCCCTGTAGACACATGGCTGTAGTCTGAAGCTAGTAGACCCTCAGCTGCTGGGAAGGAGATGTTTTAATGCCATGTATTTGACATTAGGCGGGGTGGAGACGCTGCACAGCTAAATTCCCAATCCACCCTTGACTTTTCCTCAACCTTTTATGCCTTTTTTTCTTTTGGGATATTTAGAGTTGGCCTACAGTGTTGATTGACCCAGTAAGTCTGATTAATTGTGTATTTAAATATATGTGTCTCCTCTCAGTGCTCCCCGTGGCCAGACAACGCCTACGTCAGCCCCAACCAGGCAGCTACTCCCTCCTTCTCCTCCACCCCGCTCTCCACTTACACAACGTCCTCAGTTCCGGACAGGTAAGTGCGCGTGCACGTGGCTTTTTAATGAGGTGTCTGTTGGTCGCACCGCTCTTGTGCCGAGTTTACACTGCACGGTTTTAGCCCTGATTTTCTGGTTTTCGGAGATCTCCGACAAAAGTTCCAGATCAGAGGCACATCTTCGCTCGCTTTGTGTGAATTTTCAAAAACAAGATCTGATGGATGCGTTGCAGAGAGAGATGTCTCGACCCACCTGCAAGTCCAAACCCTGTAGTGTGAATATTGTTTTGACCACCAATGACAGCAGCGACGTTCACATCCAAGGAGAGCCCAAGACACAGGGCGAGGAAAATATCAGGGGGAGGAGTCATAATTATAAAAAAAAATGTATTTACCTCCAACTCTCTGCAGAACAGACAATCGTTGCTGCCCACGTCTCTCCACCCAACCCTCCTCCACATTCTTCTCGTTTTTCTTCCTTGGTGTTTCGCTGCAAATCAGCACACAAACAACTTGGATCGCTAGCTTTTTGCCGACATCCATGTTTGGAGTAAAGAACTCTTTTCTCACGCGTGGCTTTGACGTGGTTTGGAGACCAGGCAGACCGGCGTGAAATGTCTGCGCCATGTCGCTGATCACTCGTGTAGTGTGCAAAGCACAACAGCTTCAAGATGCCTCTTCATAAGACAGCTAGTCGTGTAATGTGATCGCTAAAGCAATCTGAGGACTTTGAAAGTCGTGTAGTGTGTGGGTGCCACTAACTGTCGTCTCTTGTGTTCTAGTGACTCGTCCTCACCCAATCACCAGGCAGACCCTAGTAGCCATGGCAACTCGGAGGTTAGTCTCCACCCTCACCTGTATGAATTGGTGGAAAAGGTAAATAATTCAATGTTTTTCACTGTACACCTGTAAAATAATTAATATATGAATAAAAATGTTGCTGAATTACTGTTTTCATTTTAAATACTTTAACAATAACAGAAAATAATTGGTAGATTTGGGGGGAAAAATAAACGTGTCACCAGTTGCAGCCCTAATTACATCAAACTTTAAAAACTGTACAGTATTGTAGGATTCCTCCGTGAGACTGAATTTGTGTGGAAAGTAAAGCTTCAGCTGTGGAAGTGTGTTGACACTGTGTCTCTTGTCCTGCTCTGCAGCAGTTGAGCCCCACTGCCTCCATACAGGACGCACAGAAGTGGCTGCTGAAAAATCGCTTCAACTCCTACGCACGGCTCTTCTCTCATTTCTCAGGTACGCACACACATTGTCAAAAACATCAAAACATGGGTGTAATGTTGTAACCGCTGCAGTAAAGTGACCGATCCTCTCACTTGTTGCTTAGGTTCTGATTTGTTGAAGCTAACCCGGGACGACCTGGTCCAGATTTGTGGGCCAGCAGATGGTATCAGACTCTTCAATGCACTTAAATCAAGGTGTGTGTGTGTGTGTGTGTGTCTGTCTTTGTCGTTGTGTACACCTGTATGAGCATTATGAAGGTGTCAGTCTGTTTCATTGCATAAATTATTGTGTGTGTGTGTGTGTGTGTGTGTGTGTGTGTGTAGGTCAGTGCGTCCCAGGTTGACGGTGTATGTCTGTCAGGAGTCCACCCAGGAGAGCCCCCTGCTGGAGAGACACGCCACCAATGAAAATGGAGATCACAGCATTTCCTCTAGTTTACACGGTACACGAGCTCTGTGTTTGAGGGCTGCAACTAACCATTATCAATTGACTTGCTGATCATTTTTTCCGGTTTAAGGGTTTGGTCTATAAAATGTCAGAAAATAGTGAAAAATTTATTTTGAAATGTCTTGTTTTGTCAGTTCAAAACCCAAAGATATTTAGTTTCATTTGATGTAAAACAGAGAAATCTCCATGTTTGAAGGACTGAAAACAGCACTTTTGCATAAAAAAAATTACTTTAATGATTAATCGTTTATCAAAAATAGTCGTTGCAGCTCTAGATATTAGTCCGAGGAGTAAATGCAGTGTGTGAATTTTAACATGCCATCTTTTTCTGTCTCTGTCTCTGTATAGTGTATCATGCTCTGTACCTAGAGGAGCTCACAGCTGCAGAACTGATCCGCAAGATGGCGTGTGTGTGCAGCCTTCCACTGGGAACCATCAACCAGGTGTACAGACAGGGTCCTACAGGCATACACATCCTGCTCAGTGACCAGGTACCAGCACAACAATTGTTACTCTTCACTAGCACTTTAATATTTGGAGTGTCACACTCAGCTGTGGAGGGCTCTTTATTAAGAGGAATGTTATAATGAAAAAGGTAAACTGTGGGATGCACTCAACTCTGTTAAACGCAGGAAAAAACATCACCATGGATACTCAACACAGCTTTTGCTGTTATGAATGCATTATTGCATATATTATAATATGATGGGTTTTTCATTTTACCTTCCCTACACTTCCTGTGAATGTCTAAATCCTCCAATCGAACCCACAGTTGGACCTTAACATTCTGAAATCCTACAAAGGCCAATAAAAAGAATATTAAATCTCTTCTTAAAACTTTCCGATTTTTTTTAAATTTATTTATTTATTTTTTTAAGCTTTTGGAAATTGTTGGATATTCTTATTTATTTAATCTTGTGCATTTAGTCGTCGTTTGGCCTTATTCTTATTTTATTCTGCATTGTCTGGTTTTATTTCCTTTTGTAAAGCCCTTTGTTATATTGTTAAGAAAAGTGCTATATAGTAAAGTTCATTATTATTATTACTATTATTATTGTTATTATAAATCAGCAGGGGCAATGTAATAAAAATGCCACCCGATTGATATATATCATTAGAATTTTGCAACTCTCAAATATTTATTTTGATATGTGCCTCAAAAATTCAATATTGGTGGTTTAGCAAGAGTACGTGGCAGGACTGGGATTAGGCTCTGACAGTCTGTACATGGGAAGAAATGAAATGCGTGTCATTACTTGTGTTGTCTGATCAGGAACTGTCAATTTTTTGCATGTAATTTACATCCTCACACGCATACTGTACTGTATCGCTCCTACTTTTATGCCTCTCCTAACTCTGCCAGTCACCACTAAAATACAAAGTCCATTATCCATTATTTCTTTATTTAAAAATTTGACAGGGATATTTGATGAACAGCCTTTTTTTGTGTGTGTGTGTCTCTTCTAGATGGTTTACAACTTGCCTGACGAGAGCTGTTTTTTGATCAGCACTGTCAAAGGTGAGCTCATAACGCTTCAGTAGCCTTTACTCGCTTGCATTGTGATTTGGCCTGTATGTCACAAGGCTCAGCAGATCCCTCATTTGACAAGGATTTAATGTCGTCTTGTTCTTTTACCACACTTCCTCTCCAGATGAACTGGGCGAAGGACTCCATCTAATCCTGAAGTAGTGGGGGAGGACAGATGGCATCACTAATACTCCACCCTCTGTTTTGGAGCAGAAGCCTCCCTCTGTCCCTCTCTGCCTGCCTCTACTCTTTCCTCGTACTTCCTCCCGTTCTCTCCAAACAATCGCTCGATGGGAAGCAGTCAGACTGCGCTTAAAGCCATGTAAATGTTAGAATCTGACATGGGTGTGTCCACTGTTTCATATTGAAAACACTATTAACAGATGAGATTAGTTAAGAGGAGAGACTGGGGGGATATAGGGTTCGGGGACAGATAATGATGTATGTATTTAGATTTTATTATTTTATTTTTTGTCTTTTATATGGTTTCTGCGGGGGGGAGAGAGAGAGGGGAGAGAGACGTTCAGGCCAGCAGGAGAAGGAAAGAAAGCAGAGTTTCCTTATTGCTCGTTGCCCTTCTTACACAACGCGCACAACCAGCACTAGGCCAGTATTTGATAACCTGTCCTGCTGAACGGCATGCGATCTCAACATACTAACCTGCTTAAATGAGAATCCCCAAATTGACTCTGCTTGTTTTAACATTCTTGATGGGGTTGTCTTAATAAACCATTTATTGATCAGCTGAGCTTGGTAACCCCAGAAATATCCAGGCTAAATTTGTGGAAGTGGCGTCATTTGTGGATGTTGACACCAACAGTAATTTTTTTGGTTTCTTGGACTTTGTCAGACTGATTTCATTAACTCTTGTCACATAGATTCATCCTTTTGTGATTTTAGACTTCCAGCCATATCTCTCTGTCTGTTGACGTCACACTCGGCTCAACTCTCTTCATGTACGTCCTGTTTGGCCTGCGCTTTTACTGTTTTTAGTTGATGCTTTATTTATGGATCAGCTGTTTCTATTGCTCTCATTGAATTTACTTGTTTCTGGTGCCATATTGGCTTTTTAGCTCAAATCTTTTACTCACTTTCACAAACACAGTGCACATGCACCTTGTCTTTGACTCCTGCTTTCTGTGCTGACTTTGAAACACTGGTTTAGAGGAGTGCGGGTTAAGCCTTCTGGGATTTTGGCCATAAATATGCAGAAAAAGGGGAAGACCCCTCTATAGAAGACTGACATGCGGAGCACTAACGCCTAACCAAAAACCTTCTATAATGTGGACCAAACGGGTTTTAGATTGGTTGGCCATTCTTTTTTTGAAAAGCCTCATTGGCTCTGTACATCTTGGTCATTAGAAGCATTCATAGAATTGATCCGGTGGTGAATTAAACCCTAATTTAGTGGAGTCGCTTGGGCGCTGCATGCACATAGTAATAAACCCTCCATTCCAGGATCTGGAACAACCCAACACACAGCAGGCTGGTAGAAATGTATCACAGCCGCAGCCCGGTTTAATAGTCTTATCCTGTAGAAAATCATGGCAGCTCCACATCAATCTTCAAAATCTTGTGTTTTTAAATGTAGCTGAACACAGGAAGAACAGGACATGTGTGTCCTTTGAAAAGTGACAGGAAATCTCGCACAGGTCCTCGGAGTCGCTGTTGGTTTAGTTGACCCCCGTTAATTTTGGTCCACAATGTCTGGCCGTGTTGCAAGTTCATACAGTTTGCACGCCTCTAAGTATCAGAATGTGTGCGCGTGTGCATGTGTATCATTTTTCGTTCTTGCAAAGAAAACTTAATTATGTCAGTAGTTGTCATAAACTTTTTCCTGTTGGTATGATGAAACTGTGTTTAGCTTGCTGTTTAGTAAAAGAGCATGTGGAAGATGGGGAAAGGAGGGCGGGAGGGATAATTTGGTTCTTGTTGAGTGTAACACCTTGTTTTTCCATATGTTAGAGACCAAGTCTGCACTGAGAAATCACAAAACTCAAGCTCGATGTGTAGTCAGTAGTCCTACAGCCACACCCTTTTCTTACCCGCCTATAAGAAGGAGAACAAAAAAAGAAGAATGTCAAGACTATAAAGCATCTGTGTTTTTGTCTCACCGTGCACCAGAGCCAGGACTGTAGCTCTTGTGGTGTTTACAAGGACATGAGTACCACAGCACAGTAAACTGTTCAGTAACAGAGCGGATGTGATACCAAGCCAGGCAAATTCTGGTGAGCAGTTTTGGTCCCCTGAAGACCTGACCAGTCGTCTGTCTGTCTGTGTGACTGAGTGTGTGTGAGAGAGAGTGAGCAGGAGAGGTGACCACTGTTCATGTACAGCCTAATGTCAATGATGATGCTTCTCATGTGCACAGTATCGTATGCTGGAGATGTACACAACCACATGTGCTGGGAATAAATGATTTCATAACTTTCTCTGGTGTATTATATTTCCTTATTATGAACTGTAACAAAAGTCATAGAAGGGGTACTTTTGCAATAAAGTATATTTGCGTTAGACCCTCCTTACCTTTCAAACTGCATATCCCCATTTTGTAAAGAAGGCGTTCTGTTACATGTCTCCAAGCTGAGACAATCCTGATAATATCATCTTGAGCATTTTTCTCAGACTTGGAGAGCTCCTTCAAAGCCACCGAGGACATTATACAACTGTAGCACCCTGAGAAATCTGAGTGCTCCTTTTTTTAAGGATAAAACAACCCAGAATGACTCTTGTTCATACACCTTTTGGGGCGAACATGAATCACAAGGACCTAATTTTTTGTCTAAATGAGCCATAAAAGTATTCATTGGCTATGCAGGAAAATCATATTTGGACTTGCACAATGAACAATATGTTGTGGTATTGCATGATATGAGAGTGGCCTTTAGTTGCAGGACAATTAGATAACAGCGCAGAGACTTGTATAGTTTGTTGAGCAGATTGAGAGCATAAAACACCTGGCAGAGGTTTCTCCCAAAGCAGATGTTTAGGACCCAGAATCATGCAAATTTTCACTCCAGCATTTGTGCCAGAGGCAGAATCACATCTGGGATGAAGAGTGTATACAGCTGTTGCAATCAGACAGGACAGATAACTACCAATTTATCTGCTTCCTGGTGGAACGAGAACAGCAGGTAGTTCACACCTGAATGTCTCAAAGGGCACTGAGTGTATGTGCGGTTTCACTGGTCACCTAGTTGCCTCGGCATTATAGCCTTTTTAATTGTCCATCTGGTTTAACAGATAACTACATTTATTGTACATATGTTGTGCTTATAGGCTGCATATTGCTTAATCACCAACTGGGCAGAGAGGGCAACTGCCCGCGGACTCCAGACCCCAGGTTCACTGTGTAGCAGCTGGTTTGTGGTAATTTGATTTATTGTTTAACATTTTTTTTTAACACTGTTTGGGAGTACAGGAATATCCATTATTAAAGCACAATATAAACTGATATCATAATGCCTTAAGAATGGTTTAAGTGGAGGACCTTAAATATAACATTTGATATTCATATAGAATCAGAATAAGGTTTATTGCCAAGGTTTTCACTTAAAAGGAATTTGCCTTGGTGTGCGGTGCATACGAGAATATGTGCAATGTACAGGAATAATAGTCCAAGATGATGGTTAAGTGATCCAAAGTGTTCACATTTAAAGGAATTAATAAAACCTTATTAATTAAGAGCATATGATTAAATACAGGAAATATCAAATATATTGCTGCTAATTGCTCCGGGCTGAATGAGCAAATAGCACATATTATACAGTGCCTATAAAAGATAATTCACTCCTTGGACATCGAATCAAAGTAGATTTAATGTTTCTTTTTTTACGCTGATCAGCACAAAAAGACCCTTAACTGTCAAGTGAAAACAAATCAATTAATTACAAGTAAAATATTTGCTTGCACACTGTTAATCCCCTACCCCCAAGTCATTATTTAGTAGATGTGTCTTTGCAAGCGTTGGACCTTCCAGATACAGATGTATTTATACTACAATCAATTACAACCCATTATCTACACATAGGGGATCTCCATTTAAGGTGTGTCTCTTAGATGCGTCCTTTTAAGTGTAGTAAATACTTTAAAACATACAAAAATAGTATGCTTATATTGTATATTTTGTCTATATTCATTAATTTGAGTAGTTAAATGTCTATTCAAGGTCTTTATAGGAGAATGTGCTTATATGGTGCATGTTGCTAAATTATTTGTGTTCAGATACCCTCGCAGCAAACCAGGGGTTATGTAATATTCTAGCATAGGAATAATGTGTACATTAGACAAAGATGGAGAGGAACAGGGAGTTTATAGGGCCCCACAAGATCATTTTTGCCCTTTGGCCCCTTAGTTGGTTAATCCGGCCACGGTGTCCAGTCGTGGAAATACAAGACTGTGGCTGTGAGCAGGTAAAGCACATTTTCTTTCTGTGAGTCTATTTGTCATTAAACCGATACTGATTCTGCGCGGAGCATCTCTCCGTTTCCCATGACGTAATTTGACGTTCCCTGTCAGAATCCAGGAAGTGGTTCGCTCGCTGTTGTTTGTGTTCGTTGGTCGCTAATCGTCTCTGTTTTTCTGCTTTAATATATCGCTTTTTCGGGCCGAAATGGCGACGTTTATTTCAGTCCCGTTAAAAAAGTCCTCTGAGGTGGATCTGGTGAAACCGCTGTCGAAATTTGTTACAGCCACATACCCAGCAGGCGAGGAGCAGGGGGAGTATATCCGCGCCGTGGAGGAGTTGAACAAGCTCCGCAGGAACGCGCTGGGAAGGCCGCTAGACAAACACGAGAGCTCCCTGGAGATCCTGCTCAGGTAAAGTCCTGCTTTTGTATAACACCTGGACTAGATACCATTATTATTACCTCTCAGAGCAACCTGCTCACCTGTCGCGGTGACTTAGCCAAGTCATCGCCGCACCCAGATGTGTTAGCTTTTAGTTGCTAAGCTGGGAGCTAAAGTTAGTCAAGCTAATACGTCAGGAGACATTTGTCACCATAATAACTGACTCATGGGATTTTCATGCCAAGTTTCCTTGAGAGGCTAATGCAGACTTGGCTTGTTTAGTTATTTTACCGGACGGTCAGGCACGATTACATTAGTCATGTTAGCCGAGCTAGTTATGATCTTTAGCTTTGGCTTATTCATCGAAGTGACTCAAAGTAAACTGCATGGTTCACATTAGCATTAGAATTAGCTTCAATGTTCAACTTTATTGTCCCCAAGGTGAGACACAGAACACACAGAGACTTGAACGTCAGACATAAAATGCTGAAAATAGATATAAAACACATGCTAAAACCTACCACTCGAGCTCAAATCAAATTGTCAGTGACAATGCATATTTGAGGTACATCCAGCCAATCATCAGTCCATCATCTTCACCTGCCAATTTTTATACCCATCATCAGCTGGCTGGTCCTGTTCCTGAGTTCGGAGTTAAGGCATTAACAGAGGTCACAGTTACTAACAATTACTTATGAACATATTGTAAGATCACCAGCCAACAAACCCATGAACATCTTTTACTTTTTTACTTTTGTTTATTTGAAAATTCCATTTTAAAATAAACTTGCATCATGGATGCAACACCAACGCACATGCACAGTTACGAAGAACATCAAGGATAACCCAAGAAAGTCAGAAGACTTATTTCCATTGTTGTTGGTATAGTCACATGAGCTATGTATCTACGCAGCACCAGTGAGAAAGTAACAGCTCTCCTGTCATCGGTCAGTCACATTCAGGCCCACATAAGTCGAGGCTTCAGTTCACTAGTAGCCACATGATCTGACATCAAGGATGCTGGGAAAGAGAAGAACAGCTTTTCATATCGGCAAACAGAGATTAATATGATAAAAGCGTAACAGTTGTGTGTGTGTGTGGACGAGACTCGGAAGCAAAAAAGCGCATGGAGAAATGAGCTACAGAGAAGGCCTGCTCTCGCTGTAAAATACAGATATACATACAGATAGTGTAAAGAGCAAAAGAGTGTCACAGTGCTATCCACTTTGCATAGAGGAACTCTGACATAATTAGAATAAGTTCCTCTGTGTCCCATGCTCTATTTAGCCTCCCTGGCTGTTGTTGACTTCCTACTTGCTCTCATTCAATTACGTAGACTTATAATATATTAATGACTGAGCACTAATGCAGGACAGAGAGAGGTCTTGACTGAGTAAACTTACTCCTTTTCCTTCATATCATGTATAAAAACCATACAATTGTTGCGTGACTTAATAAAAACCGACATACTAGGTTCCTAGGTGACGTATAGATGCAGACTTTGCCTTCACTGATTTTAGTCTATGTTCTCTATGACTCATGAGTTATTGAATGCACAGGGTTTGTCCAGATTACGTCAGCTAGGTATGCACTTGCAGGCCAATGGTCTTCCATTTTTTTTTTCTCCACTGTGAGCCGCAGTGCAAATTGGAACTGTGTAGCAAGTGCCAAGGTTAAGCTCTTTAGATATTAAAAATGAGCTCAAGGTGCTGAGTGTTTAAAAAAAGGCGACGTGCCGCTAAACTGGAGTAATGCAGGACATGCACTTACCTTTAACTCAAGCTGTTGTTTTAATTCATGTGACTTTGTAATGCGTTGGATGCACTGATCCACTACGCCAGATCTGTTTCAGCCCCAGTTTGAATTGTCATTGAAATCTCTGAACTCGTGTTACCATACATAGAAATGATCCTAATACAGATTCTGGGAAAACAGAGAAGTGGTTTCAGATCTATTGACATATATTAACCTGACTTGAGGTATCAACATTAGTATTGCGAGACAAATAGTTGAGATGGCTCGATATTGGATCGTGATAAAAACACTCAATAAGTTGATCGTGGTAAATGTCCATAATGATGTCCACTAAAAAAACATGTCTTATTTCTGTGATGCAATAAAACTATTTTTATCTTAACAAGGTTAAGTGATTCCAGTATGTTTAAGTGCTATTTTAAGATATGCTGATGATTGTTGGGATAACATCTTGAATCACAATAATTTTGTTCAGGATAATGGTGACATGACCTTTTCATATCGTCCCATGCCTAGTCGATAGTTTATTAGACAGTATTTGAGAGAAATATAGACAGAAAATCTCAAATAAATGGGATTTGTACTGCCTGAAAAAGTACATTTTGCACAGGATCTGAAAGATGCAGCCATCTTCATCTATCCGTGGCGCTTGCTGACTGCTAGCATTGCTACTCCTTGGCTCTCTGCACATGTCCTCTGTCGGCCATGTGCCAGGTAGCCAGGGCGACTGGCCCTATCCTTTTCAAAGCCTCGCTGACACACAGCTATTGTGTCACCATGGTAACCATTGTTTTGGTCTTGGGTTAACCAGTAGGCACACCTCATCTTAGCTTACCTCTGCCCTTGTGTATCTGAATGGGAAACGCGTGCGTGTGTGCGCGCGCTTGTGTGTGTTTGTGTGCAACTAGACTTGAATTTCCAATGACATTTGATCCATAAAAAACAATTACTGCAGGTATTTTTGTCTTTAGATGCATAAGAAAACATTGTTTTAATCCTACCATTTCTTTCTCTCTCCAGATACTATGACCAACTGTGTTCTGTCGAGCCCAAGTTTCCCTTCTCTGAAAACCAGGTAAGTGATTGGACAGCCACACACATGTGGGTTAGACTTAGTTCTCAAACAGAAGAACTTTGAACTCAAAGCGTCTCTCTGTTTCCACAGCTCTGCTTAATCTTCACATGGAAGGATGCCTTTGATAAAGGGTCGCTGTTCAGTGGCTCAGTCAAGCTCGGTAAGTGCAACCTCAAATGCATTTGTGTCCGTGGAAGGATATCTGTGCATATGTCTGTGTTTACTAGGGGTGATTTAATAAAAAACCAGAAGAAGAAAAATAACAAGCGCATAAAAAAAGAGTTCAGAACCTAAACGTGGATTTGGAGAATCGTTACAGCCCTAGTGTGTACACAGATGCAGTTAGCTGCATATGAGTTGAAGCCAATGTAGGACGTTGCTTTCAGGGTACATATGTGTCATAAAAAACCTCACTGTCTGTCTCTTACTATCTATCTGGCTCTATCTCTCACACACACACACACAATGACAAACAAAGCTTTCTCACACTAAATAGGTAAACTAAATGTAATTTTTGTCCAGAAATAGGCTTGACAAGGTGCCTAATACGGTGCCTTGTTTGAAGAAAAATTTGCCACTGAAGTATTTGTGTAATAAAGAGACATGACAAGTATGCGTGTGTGTTGTAACACAATCGTGTGCATCAGGGTCGGAGGTGCTAACAGGTGACAACAGCAATAAATAAATGGAAAATAATGTGAGAATGAGAAATATTCTTAAGACTGCTCTTTGTTCACATTTATTCTGTTCACGCTGATTCACGTGGAATCTTTGGTCCTCTGTGGTGAATTGTTGCAACTCAGTGGGATGTTATCCAGTGTACTCTGGGCGAGACAAATGGAGAATGAAGCAGAAGAAAGTGTTGGTTGAAGAAAATGCCAACCCCACGCAAAAAGAAAAGTCAATATCTGACACGGTATCGAAGGGAAGAAAGATGGATGTCACTTCCCTCCACTCTGTCAATACTTTCTAGCTGGGGGAAGAAACTAAAATCAGTATTAATGTCACAGATTCAGTGGAAAGTGGCCATTATGCTATGAAAGCGTATTATTCTGTAGTTCAAGTTGTCCCTGGAAAAAAAAAAGCAGAATGCCTTTTTTAAGACTCAGGTGAAGGAGACAACCGAAAGGCGCTCTGACAAATGATTTCTTTCTCTGGTGTGTTTTTTTTTTTTGTTTATTGCAGCTTTGGCGAGTTTGGGCTACGAGAAGACGTGCGTGTTGTTCAACGCAGCAGCGCTGGCCAGTCAGATCGCGTCAGAGCAGAACCTGGACAACGATGAAGGACTGAAGACTGCAGCCAAATACTATCAGGTGGGCTCACTGACACAGCAACATGTACTGCTGGATTTTAGCTGGTGGAAATTACTGCATGAATTACGACTGTTGTACTGTTTTGACAGATCCATGCAGATGAACTCTGTCGTGGTTCAGATGGAAGCGTATTTTAAGAGTCTGTTTACATTTTTGATTTGTCAACATTTTCCTGTGTTTTTACAAGCATATTGAATATAAATGTGCATTTATGATTGGTAAAGTAACTGATAGTACTGATCTTTACGCATTTTGATTAGTGTTCGCAACACAACATCTCATCTTTTATTTTGCATTCGTATTTTCTGAATGTTTATCAGAAGGATAATCATACCATTCATTCCCCGGCTTCTTTGACTTGGGACAGGGACGTGACATAAACAAACAAGAAAAACTAGTGTTACTCTATGTACACTACCGCTCAAAAGTGCACCTGTTTTATATTGATGTTTTTGTTTTTTTCCTTCATAATAGCTATTTAACATAGATAAAAACTGAATAATGCAGATGCCAAATATATTTAAGCAGTTTTGTCCCCAAAAGAATAAGAGTTTAAATGATTCACATGCAGTCGATGTTCCCACAGTAACAGTGGAGAATACTGTTTTTCCCCCAAATACCCTTCGATTTTGAATTGGTTTGTTTTTGGGACCAAGCTCAAACCCAAGACAAAACTTCTATTTCTATCTTGAGGTTTTTACAATAGCTTTGCTTAAGCAACGCACCATGTACAAAATATAACATGTTTTGCAAACTCTTTATGCAAAATAAAAGCTATTCATTTGTAAAGAGGACGCTCTATGACCTACAGTATAGGCAGAAAAGACCTTTCAAATATATAGTGTAGTCCCAATCCAGCTTTTGTGTTGTCATTCCAAACTTTTGAACGATGATGTATTTAAAGACCAGTAAATGATCGTTTTTGAAATGTTTCACTAATCAAAACAAACGACATACTTGTGACCTAGTGATTTGCGAGCGACAATCATGGACCGTCTTGGCATCTGTCTCTCTCTTTATCTGTCTCACTGTCCAGTTGGCCAGCGGAGCATTTGGCCACATCAAGGACACAGTGCTGTCAGCGCTGAACAGGGAGCCCACCATGGACATCTCCCCCGAGACTGTGGGGACCCTGAGCCTCATCATGCTGGCCCAGGCCCAGGAGGTCTTCTTCCTCAAAGCCACCTCAGGTACCAAAGGACAGACACCTCAAGGGCCCAAACACACACACACACACACACACAGTCCACACCTTCTTTTCTTTTTTTTTTCTTTTTTGTCCCTAGTTTTAAAAGTGCATCATATACACGGACCACTGCTTCCTCTTTTGCTCGGTAATGTGTCTAACAAGTTGATGGACAGTATCACAAATCTGCCAGTAACCCAGATATAAAGGAAGCGAAAGAATTGCACTTTGAACTAGAACTGTAGTCAGAGAGCGCAAATCTCTGCCAAGGCCAAATGCAGTGTTAATGAAAGTGAAAAAATGAATTTGTGTATCCGCCCAATTATTAATTATTATTATTTTATTATTATACAATTATTATTAACTGTTCCAAACTGTTATGGGTTCTTCCTTGGCCCATGCTGCAGCCTTCCACAATTTCATGAAAATCAGGCCAGTAGTTTTTCCATAATCCTGCTGACAAACGGACCAAACCGAAAACATTGCCTCTTTGGCGGAGGACGGAATAGCATCATACAATCATACAATCATAAACATTTTTTGCCTTAAGATTAATTTATTGCGGTGTCAGTTGGCTGTTTTGATCCAGGCTGCACACAGCTTCTGTCCCAGTTCTGTCTGCAGAGTTGCTCATTAGAGTTTTTAAGCACAACAGTTTTGAAGGTTACATCATAACATAAGCTCCCAAAAAAAAAAAAAAAAAAAGAATTAGACCTATATTTCCTGCTGAGGCAGTGTGTTTTTGTTGTAAATTAGTTTGAATACTTTCAAGGCAGCGGAAGTCTGCTCTGAAAACCACTCAGAGAAACTTACTGAATGTGTGACCAAAAGTCCGTAATCAGTTAGCAAATCGCAGATGTTCTGATCAGCTTGTCATTTGTGGTTTTCTTGCGTGTATTTCAGTTGATGTGTACTTTTACAAATGGCTTGTTCACTCAATAGATAAGATGAAAGATGCCGTCATCGCAAAGCTGGCCAATCAGGCAGCAGATTTCTACAGCGACGCCTTCAAGCAGTGCCAGTACAAAGACAACCTTCCCAAGGTATGTGAAGGACACACACCGCTACACAGCTACACACTAACCTAAACACGGCTCACTCAGCCATGTGTTCAGAGAGCATACACACAGATTCTGTATGGTTGGCCGTTTGTTTTCTTTCTGAGTGTGTGTGTGTTGTGATTTGTATGTGTGTATTTCTGGAAAATATACTTGAAGAGCAGTACTCAGGTTGTGGGACTGTCCAAATTGCATCTTCTCTCGGTTCTCATTGGTCCATTTCCATCCTGTTTTCACTGATTGCTTGGTTACTACTGAGCTGCAGTTTGACTTGTTTCTTACCGTCTAATCAGCTGAAGTACTTACGTTCTGTCTAACACTGACTGAAACACTCGCACACAAAAACACACACACTACAGATTTAGGTTTAGGTTAATTGAATCAAGGTTAAGTGAAAAGCAGGAAATTAGTAACTTGTACCAGTTGTTCGTAAATTCAGAATTAGTCTGGTTAGAAGTGACACTTGATCAAAATTAAGTGTTTATAATGATATAAACTTGGAATATTTTAAACTACAATTACATTACAAACGCTTTGCCAGCAACTCCAGACTAAATGACTTAATAACGTTGGAAAGGTTGCATATTCACTGTAAACTGCATCCTACTTACAATAAAATAAACATACTTCTCCATGTGTGCAATGTACAGCTGCAATGATTGCAGCTCCATTTAGTAAATCACCAGTTTGAAACTAACTGGTAGTTGTTCGCAACTTTGGAAGGACTTTACACACAAAATGAGTTGTATATTTGGGGATGGCTGGTGCAACACAGTTCTTATCATATGTATAAAGCACGTAGTTCTCCTCAGTGACAGCAGCTCTACACACGTGAGCGCTTAGCTTTTTCATAGTTTAGCATGAAGATGTCGCTCAGTTTGGACACAGGAAACAAAGCCAGGTATATTGATCCATATCTGAAAATAGCTGTGTCTGTGATTTCACTGAGTGCATGAACACACACACACACACACACTTATGGTTATGGGGCTATGGGACATTTGATGAAGGTGTAGCAGCTTTTGCTAAAAGATTAAACACTCATGGCCTGTTCTGTTTTTCTCCCTCGTTGTCTTCCTTTCTTTCTGCATCCCTCGTGGTGGTGGTGGTGGTGCTGGTGGTGGTGTTGTTGTTGGTTGTGCGTGTGTGTGTGCGCGCGCTTATGTTGTGTTTGCACACCTTTGACTGCTTGTGCCTGTTTGTGATTGGCTTTCGTGATGCCATTTGTGATTTGACCTCGCTGTCTGCCATTCTGTGGTTTGCCTTGCCATTGTGCGTGTATATATGTTTGCGTGCCTGCGTGTTGCTCTGTGGTTGCCTCTCCCTGGTCAGTATTTTTATTTTCAGGAAGTGCTGCCGGTTCTGGTAGCCAAGCACTGCATCATGCAAGCCAACGCTGAGCTGCACCAGAGCATCCTGGCCAAGCAGAAGAAGCGCTTTGGAGAGGAGATCGCCCGCCTGCAGGTACACAGCTTTCACATAGATCCGTATCTCTTATGTAACCTTCAAAAACTGGACATGCATGCCCTTGAAGTTCAAAAACTAGAAAACGTGTTCATGAAGCAAATGTGTTCCTCCATCTTCTCTCCTCTGGTCTGCTCATCCCTCCAGCACGCAGCAGAGTTGGTGAAGACGGTGGCGTCTCGTTACGACGAATATGTGAGCGTTAAGGACCTGAGTGAAAAAATCAACCGAGCCCTCACCGCAGCCAAGAAAGACAATGACTTTATCTACCACGACCGCGTGCCTGAGGTCAAGGATCTGGAACACATCGGCAAGGCAGCGCTGGTCAAAGCCACCGCCATCACACCTCCACTCAGCCAGAAATTCACAGGTAGGATACACAGACACTCAACACAGCTCCTTTATTGTCAAGAAGACAGTCCGACACTTAAAGATGCTTCTGTCTATCTGAATATAACAGATAAAACGCTGTGTAAAAGTCCTTGTCAGTTTTTGAACATCAGAAATTATAAAGAATAGTTTGAAATTTTGGTAAATACACGCATTCAGTTACTTGTCGAGATACATGCCTCTGCGTGTTGCCTTTAGGGACGCCACGGTGAGGACATTTTCCCAGTGGTTATTGTACTTGTGACACACAAGGTTGCTGATTACACCAGACATTTTTACAAGATAAGATATTTGTCAATGACGCTCAATATTTATAGAACACTTACTTTGATCTCTAACGTTGGAAGGCTGTGTCTGGCCTCCGGTCGAGCTTTTGCTGCGAGGCCCATTATTCTAAATATAAAAATATTCTAAAATAATTGTATATCCCAAACTTTTGCTTTAATGTCATATATGTGATGATTTGTCAGCTTTTATGCTGCCCAGCGAACTATCATTTTTGATCTGATGATTTACCCTGGTTTATCCTTATCCTTATGTTTTAAAACGGACCTGTGAGCTGAGAATTTCACATTTAAAGACATTAAATGTAAGACATTTACATTTAAGATGCTAATCATGATCCCATCCCAATTCTAAAAACACGACCCCAAACTTATTGTATAGGGACTGGATGACTCCAGATGGGATCTTAACCGCAGCACTCTGTCTGTCTTGTTTTTTTAATGTTAAGTTCTTTATGTTCTTCTCATCTCTTCAGACTTGTTTGAGAAGATGGTCCCCATGGCGGTGCAGCAGTCCATGAGCATTTACAACCAGAGGAAGGCTGAGACTGTTAACAGACTGGTGGGAACGATGAGGGAAGCCACCAACCTCTGCAACGGGTACGCTGTCCTGTGTCTGTATGACTGTATGTTGCTGTGCTTGTGCACGTCAGTCAGACTATGCCGATGAAATTGTCTTCCTATGGACATGGCGCTCGTGTCTCCATGCCTGGATGTATTTATTAGAAAGTCATAATGTAATGGTGTACCAGGTACCATTAAAATGTCGATGGAAGTTTTTAGTGTAGTGTCCTTAATAGCAGTCAAGTACTTGTATCACTCTAATTGATGGCACGAGCAAGTGCTTAAAGCTCAGGTAGGTTTATTTTTGGCGTCAGTGGGCAAAATTTCCATAACAACCATTCAGCATATTGTAATTCAAGATCGACATCATCCCGATCGGGATTGGGATGTCAATGCTGGTGTATAGCGGCAATTACAGCACTCGTTCTCCCGTGTTGTGGTACATTTTCTAATGCCTGAAAACCGACCACTTGAATTACAATGTTCTGAAAGATTATTATGGAATTGGACGCAAAAATAAACTGCTTACCCAAGCTTCAATATATTCAATTCTATTCAATATATTAATAGTTTGGGTATTTTGTCCAAAGAGTAAGAAGAGTGCGCACGTTGATGTTTGGAGACTATGATAACTGACATATGCGTTGTAACTGTCCACCAGGGTGTTGGCATCCCTAAACCTGCCAGCTGCTCTGGAGGACCTTTCAGGAGACTCTATCCCACAATCCATTGCTGAGAAGGCCCGAGCCATCGTGCAGCTGGGAGGCCTGCAGAGCATCGAGCAGCTAATCAGAGATCTGCCTGAGCTTCTGACGCGCAACAGAGAGATCCTGGACGAGGTCAGAAACATTATGCATATGCTACTGCACTTATTGGATCCCATAACCAGGGATCTAACCGTAACCACAAATGTATTTTAAAAAGTAAAGCGGGCACTTTTAGAAGTACAGTCTTTGTAACAGCTTGTTTGTCATATGGCTTTGCTTTCTTGACGAAACATATGAATGTAATGCCGTTTAGCAGCTTTTCTACTAGCAGAAGAACACATGAATGCTAAAAACTCATAATCGTTCCTCATGGCTGAAATCCCAGATCAGGATCATCGCTGAAATCTATTCCACTGATCTGTGGGCCAAGGACTCTCCGTCCACCAGCTTCAGCCAACCTGTTTTTATTTTTATTTTAGACATCTTGCTGACAAACAAGTAAACAGACGGGAGGAAAAACATAAAACAGAAACTGCTTCCAAATTTGTTTGCAGAGTTGAAAAGTCCATGCCAAATTCTGCTGATTTCCCCCCAAAAGTAGCGTGTTGTGTTGTATAAAGACAAAGAGCCAGCATGGAAAATGGCAATGAAAAAAAACTAAAATTACATTTCTGCTTGCCAAAATGCAGACTTTGTTATATTGATTGAAATAAAATGGAACAGACACAGGAAATGGTCAACAATTTAGAAAATCGAATCATTTATCAAGAAAAAACGCCAAATATTTTACAGCATCTCTAATGTGAGGATTTGCTGCTATTCGGTCTTCTATCACTGTAAATTGTTTATTTTGGACGGTTGGTCAGACATATGAGCAATTTGAAGATTTCCTAGCCCTCTGAACATATGTTTTTTTTTTTTCTATGTTCTGACATTTTATAGGCAAAATGATTCACTGGTAAATCAATAACATGAATTGATAATTGTTGGTTGCTGCCCTACATGAAATTATGGTATGCATGGTTGCAATGAGATGGCTGAGCAATTCTCTGAATTCGTAAAAAATAGTCCTCAAAGTTAGATAATACTCGCGCGTTGCCCACAAAGGAGAAATGAATAATAAAGGTGTAATCATCAGAGGATCTACTGTGTGTGTTGTTCAGGCACTCAGTATGTTTGTGTGTGTGTTGTGTCGTCTTCAGTCTCTGAAGATGCTGGACGATGAAGAGACGACAGACAACGAGCTGAGAAGCAAGTTCAACCAGCGCTGGAACAGAACCCCCTCTGGAGACCTCTACAAGCCCCTTCGTGCAGGTAAACATGCGCACACACACACACACAAACACACTCTTAAAACATGTCCTTCTTGTTTGCTTTTTCGTTCATGAAGTTTGTCTCCATGTCATCCACAATTTGAAAATGCTCCCTGTCTCTTACCTTCCTCCTTGTCACCTTTAACCTTTAACCTACCCTCCCTCCCTCATCTCCCCAGAGGGCGCTAACTTCCGCAACGTTTTGGACAAGGCTGTACAGGCGGACCAGGTGGTGAGGGACCGCTACACCACCCACTGTGACATGATCACCCTGCTGTGTAAACCAGAGAACGAGCTCAATGCTGCCATCCCCTCCGCCAACCCGACCAAGACACTGCAGGGCAGCGAGGTCTGATGTGTTTGTTTGTATGGCCAGATAATGTAAAAAAAACTTTATTGTTATGGTTGTTTTTTAAGCTCAGTGTATGTGTCCTCTCAAGGTATTTTGTGCGCCACGTAAACATAGACACCCATGCTGTACAGAAACACCCAGTGGACAGTGTTTTGTTTTATGGCCCTGTCCCTCCTCCCCACAGTAGCTCCATTTTTCATTTTGTTTGCTGACTTTGCATTTTGTGTCACTGGGGAGCTTAAATAACTAAGCAAGCAGAACTGGGAAAGTGCAAGGAAGAAGTGCATGTCTCTCCACAGCAACACTGTATTCATGCTAAGGTGGAAAAAGAACAGTATCTTGCATTCATCGTAAGGGATTAATGTGGGATAGAGCACTGAACGTGATTATGAGGTCAAGATGTATATAACTTTACTGCTCTCTTCATTCACTGTGTCCATCTTCTCCATTTTTACTCAGGTGGTGAACGTGCTGCGCTCCCAGCTCGCCCAGCTGGACGAGATGAAGAAGGAGAGGGAGACCCTGGAGGGAGAGATCAAGGCTGTGACCTTTGACATGTCTACCAACTTCCTGACGGCGCTCGCCCAGGACGGGGCTATCAGCGAGGAGCAGCTGTCACTCTCCCAGCTCGACCAGTTGTACGGCGCCTACAACCAGAGGGTACAGGTCACGCTCCGCACACAGGAAGAGCTGCTGGGACAAGTCCAGGTATACAAACACACACACAGCTTGGGTAGATTGTTGTTGCGATTTAGCTGCAAGGTGGCCCATAAAGAAGTTAAAGACACAGTTTCTTAATGTGTAATGTGTCAGCAGTTTTTTACCTTTTACCAGCTCAAAGAGCGAGCTAATAACGACCGCCTTGTGAAGTAGACCAAACAAAAAGTGAATTTCCTTTCTGGATTCAATGAAGCATTTTTTTTATCAAACAAAAAATACATGCAAGTAGATCACACATGTGCAGACAATGTCCAAATAGAGAGTTGAATCCAGATTTGCTTTCTCAATGGCAAAGTGCCACTGTGTGTGCAGAAGTAATATATAGTTATTGTGCAGAAATGTTCTTGTGTTCTGAGAGGTGTCAGCGGTTAATCTTTTCAACCTGTGATCTCCTTCCAGACGTCCCACCAGGAGTTCAGCAGTCTGAAGCAGTCCAACACGGAGGCCAACCAGAGGGAGGAGGTCCTGAAGAAGCTGGCTTCAGCCCATGACAGCTACGTCGAGATCAGCAACAACCTGCGCGAAGGCACCAAGGTACTCGCTCAGCACAACGCACCGACTCTACTGTACTGCAGTAATGCATATCGTGTTGGAAACTTTCTTCTTTTCTTTGTTTTTTGTGAAGTCAAGGTGGTTTGCAAGCCAGGTGATTTATTTTTGTTCCCTTTTGTTCCTCCCTCCTCAGTTCTACAACGACTTGACAGAAATCCTGATTAAGTTCCAGAACAAATGCAGCGACATCGTTTTCGCTCGCAAGACAGAGCGGGATGAACTACTTAAGTATGTATTTTCCTGGTTTTTGTCCTTTTTGTAGTGGTTTGTGTGACCGTCATATGAGCTGTCCAGGGTGTAAAGGTAGGCCAATTCTAACACTAGTTGTAATGTGGGTTGCAGTATAAGTATGAGAGCTGGTACATGCATGAAGATACATGCATGAATATGAAGGAAACTTTGCAGCACAGTCACTGTTAGTGATGCCTGACATCTTGTTTCAGGGATCTGCAACAGAGCATCGCACGAGAGCCCAGTGCTCCATCCTTCAACGTTCCTGCCTATCAGAACAACCCGGCGGCCGCCGCTGGTGGCCCAACCCCTGCGCCGAGGACCGTCTTTGTGAGCGCCTACTCAAACAAACACAAATGTTCAATACCATTGCTGCAGATGTGAGGCTGATGGTTGGATATTGATCTGTCTGTTTTCTTTCTCTCTACCTGCTAGGCCCAGCAGCCTCAGCAAGCCCAGCAGCAGCCCCAGGCAAAGCCCATGCCCCCAGCCAGGCCTCCTCCACCAAGCTTCACGCCTCAGGCGGCCTCCCCCATTCCCACCAATGCACCCTCCACTGGCCCTCCCAACAGCAACCCACCACCTGTGGCCCCACCATCCCAGGCCCAGGGACCACCTTACCCCAGCTATCAAGGCTATCCAGGGTGAGTTTCCCATCACAACATCCAGATTTCTATGTACAAATGGACCTGCATGACTTGTACCTCTTTCACACAAATGACCAGGGTCTGACCGGGTTTATCTGACCCGTGTTCAACCCTTCTTTTGTCAACTCAAACAGAGCCAGTCAACACAGGTTAATCCCTGGTCATGACAAATCATATGCGACCTGGGTCACAACCCAGGAGCAATGCATACCAATTACCTCACGTGCAGGAAATGGGTGGGGGGTAGTGTTTTTCATTTTACAAAAGGATTACAGAAAGTTATCAAGACTGAAATGGATATTTCACTCACTCTATCATTCCAGCAAATACTTGCTACATATAGTACTACATGTTTTCAGCTGGGCATGTGGCAACTGTTGGATACTGAAAGAGCTTGTCCAAATGTAATAAAATGGGTTTATAT
The DNA here is from genome assembly GCA_943593645.1 of Bovichtus variegatus. NCBI lineage: Eukaryota > Metazoa > Chordata > Actinopteri > Perciformes > Bovichtidae > Bovichtus > Bovichtus variegatus. The sequence continues at coordinate 9,852,720 of CALSCE010010855.1, read as the reverse complement.
TCTATATTTATATATTATTTAAGTTTGCTAATTGCTCAAAGTAGGCTAATTACTACATGAAAGGGGTTTTGTTTACAAGTTTATTTGGAAAATACTGTTGTTAAGGAAAAGCAAATAAGCGTATTTCCCAAAACTATTATGCTTTAAATTTGGTTATTGTCACTCTCACGTCTGTTTTCTCTGTTGTGGTGTCCATGCAGGTGCTTCCAGATGCCTATGGGCTACAATCCCTATGCTTACGGCCAGTACAACATGCCCAACATGCCCAACATGCCCAACATGCCGTACATGCCCTACCAGCAGGCTCCAGGACAGGGAGGCTACCCAGCAGCCCCTCCTGCCGGACAGCCCTACCCTGGCTACCCCCAGCAACCCCCCCAACAGCAGCCTTACTACCCTCAGCAATAACTCTCCTCTCCATCCCCTCATCCCTCTTCTCACCAGTTAACACCAAATAAAAAATACCCCCAGCAATAACAATTCATCTCCATTAGCTCCCTTTCATCTTTTGTTTTCTCTCACTAACAGCAGCTGTAGAAACTCAAGTGAGGGGCGATCTCAGAGCTGCTTTGCACTTACTTTATCTCTTATTCTCCTTTTCCTCTCACCGTCCCTTTTCTAGCCTAGCTCATGTTTTCTGGGTTCTTTTCTTTAACTATTTCAACTTTCATCAATGCACTAACCCCCTCTTTTGCCTGTAAGGTTATTTTTTACGTACTCATTTTCTAATGGTTTTGTTAATTGTTTAATTTAACTTACCCTGAATGATTTTCATTGATAACTGACTGTTTGTCTGGGCTGGACTGCTGTAAAACACTTGTGGAGGCGCACAGAATCCTTCGTTTTCTGGTTAGGGTCTATGTGTTGGGTGGGCGGATGGGTGGTCATTGCTAGTCATGCCATTGATTGGAGGGCACAGCTACATCCTCACCCCCCCACCCACTCAATCAACCTTAGTGCTTCTATATCAACTATATTCCTATTTTTGTAATGAATACTGATTCCTTGCTGATGTATAAACCTATAAAAACGAATGGCCTGTAGGTTTTCTAATGTAGATGATGACTGTTGAGAGTTCTGCTCTCTGTTTCTTTCGCTCTTTTCTCTCTCTCACCCAGGGAATGTTGGTATATTTCTGTGTTACAATCAGACGCTATACAAGTGGGAGAAATGGCTCTATTATATAAATATATGTATAAATAAGACTCTGTATGTGGTTAACCGAGACACTCTGTGTGCTGCACTCCCATGCTCTTTGTGTTTATTTTTATTCCTCAGCTCTAATGTGATTAAAAACATCAACTGCCAGCCAGAATGTGTCTCTCTTTACATGTTGGATGTCTTTGTGTATGTTTTTTTTTTATCAAACTGGAGATTTGAAAAGCAGCCAGAAGAGGGCAGTCCTGCAGCTCACAGAGGGAGCGGCAGCTGAGCAGCAGTTCACCAATTGTCTCCCTTTCAGCCAATCGGGGAGTGAGTTGTGCCATCCGACTAATCGGATGCCTTTTGACCTTCCGAGCATTGGGGGCAGATCCCATTTAGATGACATGCAAATTACGTTCCAGTGAGGTTATGATCTCATCCAATCATATTTCCCTGCAGGTGATTTCTCCACAGACAGATTTCATCCCAAGATATTTATTCAGTGTCAGGAGACGCTAATGATTTCACATATTTCCTCCGTGTGTGTGTGTGTGTATGTATGTGTGTGTGGCAGGGAGGCAGATGGCAGCGCAGTGTGGTGTCTGGAAGGATGCATGGAGATGTTGGCAGAGAGCTGCTGGTCCCCTGCCTGCATCCATCACTCCACCTCTCTCCATTCTCCCCTCTCTTCTCTTCGTCTTATCTGTCTTCTCAAGTTCCTATCTGCTCGACTCTTTTTAAAAAAAAAAAAAAAAAAAAAAAAAAACTCCACCATATTTCACTTCACTTTTCCCCCAGCGCTCTCCCATCCTTTGTTTTCCTTCATATCAGACTCTCTTCATCATATGTTCCTTTGCTTCTAAGCTTCTTTTCTTTTTCTTTTTTTTTTTTTACACCACCTGGCTTTTTATATCCTCAGCTGCTCTCTCCTCCATTTATTTTCCCTCTCCCCTGGCTCGTCTGTTTTTGCTTACCATTCGTCTGTCCTTGCTTTCCAAGCCGCACATCGTTGGCAGTGAGTTGTCTTCACTGGTCAGTATCTCTTGGCTCATAAACGTCTCATAACATCACGTCAGTCTCGTGTGTGTGTGTGTGTTTGAGAGTGAAACTCACAAGGCAGGATACACACTTTTAATCAGATTTAACAGCTCGCATCTCCTACTGGAAGTGACACAACACATACACACAACCATGTTCCCCTCTCTCATCTATACAGCATGCCGTTGCTGCCAAAGCCAATTGTAGCTCTGGGTGTGTTTATCAAAGGTGTCTGTGCGTCTCAGGCGCTTAATTTTAACAAGACGTTCTCCACCAGAGGAGTGTCATATTTTAATTGGTCTGAAACAGAATAAAGGCAGCGAACAGAGCACTGCGGTGACAGGTATTAATTACCTTCTGCCTAATGGCTCCCAAACTCAGCACTCAGCCATATTGGTGCTCACACTATTCTTACTCCCCCACTCTTTCCTCCATCGCTTTTCTCTCCTCCTTACCATGTGTTTGTCCGCATTAGGGCTGAATCGAGGGTTTTTCTTCAATATGATGTTGATAATTACACAGAAATACCTGATTAAAGAAGCATATTCTCTAATATAATGATTCCAAACTAGGGACTACTTCTGCATTTGCCAGGGGGTATGTGTTAAAATGATCAATTATTTGTCAATTATTTAAAAATATAAGTTTTGATTAAAACATATACAGTAGCCTACCACATATTGAGTAAGCTGTAACGAGTAAACACAAGGTGTTGCAATAGAGTGAAACCAGTTAACGAGCAAGCTAGGAGGTCTAAACTGTTTTTCAGATAAAAGGTTGAAATAATTAGATATTCATTCAGATATTTATTTAAAAGTAACTAGTAAAAAGTATTTGGAAGTTAGCTAAAAGTAATTGATAAATGTTTCCAATAATTAGCTTAAAGTAGGCTAACGAATAAACCATTCAGATATTTGTTTAAAAGTATAACGGATAAACGGTTGGAATAGTTAGCTAAAAGTAACGGATAAACGGTGGGAATAGTTAGCTAAAAGTAACGGATAAACGGTGGGAATAGTTAGCTTAAAGTAACGGATAAACGG
>CALSCE010010855.1:9821414-9847137 GCA_943593645.1 Bovichtus variegatus | reverse complement strand
TGTGTGTGTGTGTGTGTGTGTGTGTGTGTGTGTGTGTGTGTGTGTGTACCTGTGTGAGTACATGAGCATGCAGCTGTCTCATAGTGTCTGTCATTAAGAGAAAGGAGGGAACATTTCCTAGTCTTACTGTGAGTACAAAGGCACACACACCATCATGTGTGTGAATGCTCTCACCGCTGCAGCTTTCTCAAGAAGTTGCTCTGCCGCTTTATTGATTGGTTGTCTCGCTTTATGGCAGGAACTGAGATGGCGGGTCTCAACACCTGTGTGACCCATGGATGTATAAAGAGATTTGTGACCCCAGCCGCCAAGAGCTCCTCTAATGATCTGAGCTCGGCTGCCTGGGTCTTGTGCTCCAACCGGCTCCTCACTTGGCTCAGAACTGATCAATAGCGAGATACTCCTCCTGTGTGTGCGTTTCAGATCAAATAATGAGAGCACCTGTAGTGGTCTCTACTCCCTTCTGCAGAAGTTGACAATTTAAAAAACTGAGCTGTGCATCAGGTTGCGTGCCAAAGTGCTTTAATATTGATCTACTTCATGCTGCAAATTGACCAGTGCAACTCTAATCTGTACTTTTGATGTAAATTTGCTGATGCCGTCAGCTTGATGGTAATTTGAGGGCATTTCTGCACCGTTCACACAGAGAGGGACGATAATTCAGAATTAATTAGGCTACGATACACGGGGGAAGGCACAGCCCATAATAAGACATTTAAAACAGGATGGGATCCGGTATCCAAGTGCAGGGTATCCATAGAGACTGTTGCTATGGCGGAGCGAAATCTCACCTCATTAGGAACAAATATAAATAGCCCTGCGACTCAGCTTATGGTCATGATGCCCACGGCTGAGAGAACAAGCTCAGAGGCTTCCAGGTCAACGATACAGGATGAGAGTGAGGATGCGGAGAAAGAGGGAGTGATAAATGAAGGAAATGATTTAAGAGAATTAGAAGGAAGGAAGAAATGAAGAAGGTTTGAAAGGAAGGAGGGAGGGAAAAGATTGAGTTCCTAAGGATGGGAGAAACAGGAGGAGGAGGATGTGTGTGTGGGAAAGAAAGATAGATGAGAGAAAGATTCACTGTTGTCTGATGAAAATCTCCCAAATGTCAACCTGTTTGTTTTCATACTTGAACTAAAATTGGATAAGGGAGCTTCCTCATGTTTTTAGTAAAAAATGGTGAAATTAAATGACATGCAATGTGCTTCACAATGAAACAAAATCACGAGACAGTCAGGCAACATACAAGCGAGATAAAGATAAAATCCCAAAACAGAAGTGCAAAAAAAAAAGCATGACTAAAATAACATAACGAGATGGTGTGAATGACTTGTGGAGATAACGCTGAATTATTCTTTTTTTCTTCTTCTCCAAGAACTGACTTTTGCAGAACTGGCGTTTTCTTTTTCCCAGCGACAAACATAATGAGCGAGAAGAGGAAAGAGGAGAGGACGGCAGGAGTTGTGGGAGGAAAGATGGTAGTGGGGGCTGTGAGGGAGGTTGACAGCCAAGTGGAGAGGAGACGGAGAGGAGACAGATGGAGCAAAGAGAAAACTCGAGACATTCACCACTGATTGCATCAACAGGTCTGATCCCCTCCAGGTATGCTGCAGTGCACCACAGTATTATACCATTGTTGACCGTCCGGAGGTCCTGTATGGACTTTATCTGTCTCACAGCTTCCTGTGTTTTACTTTCTCTTTCTCTTCCCTTGTAGCCAACTGTTTCTCTTTAATGTGTGTGTGTGTGTGCAAGTGAGGCAGCCCCCTCAGATTATGTGTGTTTCTTTGACATTTAGTCATCAACTCTCAGTGACAGCTTAGGTGTCTGGCTAGTTACATAAGACCAAGGAGGCTGTGTGTTTTCCTGGTTCCTGTTCAAACGTGCAATCTTATTACTCCTTACATCAGAAATCTCTTCTTTTTTTTGTCAGTAGGCGTAATTATTGCACCACACTGGAACATTACAGCTTACAACTTCCTCGTCTCCACTTCCCTCGTGAATTGCATTCAAACTGCTGAAATTTAGACCTTTTAAATGTGAAATGATATTAAATCTTATATTGCAATCAGTCAGAGAGCCATTTGCAGTTTGAATGCCCTCCCATCAGTGGCCGCTATGTAGCCTTTGCAAAATTTTCAGGCAAACTGGTCAATTAAGGCAGAAAAAGCAGAAAGACTTCCTCCTCTCGATGCAAATAAACCTTAAAAGCTTGTCGCGGCTTTCTGTTCTTCAAAGCTAAATGGTTTTCTCTGCCTTTGTTGTGAACAGTGTGTTTTCAACTGGGGAACAAAGGTGTCTGCGACTGAAAGATAAAAACTGCGACAACTGATGAAGATGGTATAGAGTTCAGACGCACGTCTGTGTGGGCTGTCTAATTGAGGAGATTGTTTGATTCCTCTCCCTCTGCATTTCTCTCTCTGAAGACCTGTCAAACTTGCAATCAGCGAAAACAACATGCATAGAAAGGATTGGAGGAGCGGGAGGGTAAAAGAGTGGAGATGGAAAGACGGTGTTTAGGAAGAAAAGGAGGGAGTTTACACCCACCGCCTAAAGAGATGAGAAGAGAGGCAGAGGAGGGGAGAATGTGTGGAGGAAGCAGTGTGTGAGTGCCAGAGCTCATCAGCCTGTCAAACATCCGTTATAGACCACAAACCCACACAGCCATCGCACTGCCGAGGTCTATCACTTAACAGGTGCTCTTCTTTCACCTTCACACGCATTTGCTCGTACACTCTCATACACTTTATGTACGTGTGTGTAGGTGGCCACATTTACGCACATCGAGTTGTCCACAGAGCACAAACCCGTCTTGGATGGTTTCAATGCAGCCACAGTGAGTCACTCTCATTGATCAGAAAATAAAACCAGTCAGGAGGATTCTTCACACTGATGCTTCCTTCACCCCACTCCTGGGCTCCTTACTGTTTTAGCTTTGCGCTGGCACAATGTGAGTGCGCACTCTCAGCCCAACCCACGTTTGAACCCGTATTATTCCTCACTGTGCTCATAGTTTTGTAATTCTCACTGCTGACGCACTGCATCTAAATTCATCATCCACTTTCCCCCGGGGGTTACATCAGGGCTTTGTACGCTTTTTGTTTTTTTGCCTCACGTACCCCCAGATATAGGTACAGTTTAGACTACAGCAGCCCCATCAAATGAGGTTATTTGTTTCTAATGTGGGTGGGAAATGAAGCCCCAAATGATACCTCTAATTAGGATAGTCAATCCTCATGAAATCAGTGAATTGAAACCTTCTCAATGGGTATGTTCTATATCCTGGACCCTACATTGCAATCTGTACTCCTAAAGTTTACTCCTTCTCTAGTCCCTACAGTGAGTTCATTAACAATTTCAACAGCTTCAGATGCATTTGCAAGCAAAACAGCAGTGACATCTGGCCGCATCCTACCAATGAGAACTGCAACGTCTGTGTTACTAATGTAAACGCTGTTGTGATGCAGAATCGTGACTCTGGGTAGATCTTACACTATTTAAAGCTGTAACCTTTTTCAGACGATCTTTCATGAACTGTTTACCGAATAACATGAGCTCCTATATGGATATTAACAATATTGATAGCATTCTGAAATCCATTAAATGTAAATTATGATTTTTTTATTACTTTTGAACCATTTTAGAGTAATTGGTTTTCTGACATAAGCATTAATGACGCTTTATCATAGGGTTTCACATTTTCTTTCATACATAATATATAATCAAATATATTTTACATAAAAATGTGATTAGATTGGATTTAACTTGTAGTCATTGCACACATTAAGTACTAGTTCAACAAAATCCAGTTTAACCTCTAATAGAATCAGAGTCCAGTTTATTGCCAAGCAGGTTTTCAGAAATGTACTTTGGTGTTTTGGTGCATGACATAAACATAGTAAGAGAAATTATAATTAAAAATCTAATCAGTATTACTAAAACCAAGGCACATAATTGTAGAATAGAAGAAAATTACAAATAAAATATGAAAAAAATACTATAAAGATATGTACAATATATCTGAATTAAAATGAAAGAGCCGTGCCGTTTTTATAAGTAAATAACGGAATATACTAAATGTACAATGCGAATAAATGTAGCTAGGATATGTCAGTAATGTAACTATACATATACAGTATGGATAGAAATCAATAAATAGCATATACTGTAGAATGAGTCTGGTTTTGTGATAAACTTTACAACCAGCGAGCAGGTGTGTAACATGTACGGTGTAGTCAGTTAAATATAGGCCAACTGTAGATAACGAGATGTGCAAATAAAGAAGGCAATGCCCAAGCGGAATGTACAGTTTCTTTACTAGGACTACATTTTCAAACTTCTATGTGTATTTATATATTAATATTATTATTATTATCATTATTATGGTTTGGACAGTGTGCAGCTTTTGAATTCGGAAGCGTCTACTCAGCAGGTTTACCTCATTTGAATAATGAAGCTGGAAGTCTGTTGCAAAATATCATGAAGACCATTATTCTTCTCCTGAGCCATAGTTCACAAGAAAACAAAATCATAAAAATTATGTATTCTTAATTAGAATTAATGTAGCCTAAAAGAAAGGCTGTGCTGCAGCGTCTCACTGAGGTTAAGAAGCAAAGGGAGAGGTCTATTTGTCTGTTTCTTGTCTGTGGCTGTCTAGTCACCCGGCCACATGCTCCATCATAGTTTAAATATTCATAGCCCGCCCTCTGAATATTCATGAGGCCCCTATTAATATTTATGAGCTTCACTTGTTGAGGTGTCACTCGATCTCTTGTACACACATGCACACAGACATTTACACACACTGATGATCAAAGGAGATGGCTATGTCTACACTGGCAGATTCACAAGCAATGGTGTAAGTTACTTTAGAGCTACGACGAAGTGCTAAATAAAAACCGCGTCCTTGTGTTAGCAATCAAACAATATCCATAAAACTAGTAACTATTCTGTAATAAAGTAGTACTGGAATAGTTTGACATTTTGGGAAATATGCCTGTTTGCCGAGAGTTAGATGAGAAACTTGTTTGTAGGATATTAGAAGTTAGTGCCAGCAGCTGTTAGCTTAGCTTGGACTGGAAGTTAAGGAAACAGTTAGCCTGGATCGCCTAGAAGCACCTCTAAAGCTCACTAATGAACATGTTATATACTACTTGTTTAGTGTGTAAAAAAGCAACAATTCACTGCTTTACAAGAGGTTATGTGTGAGGGACCCAGTGAAGATTCAAGAAAGTTTCACTGCTCCCAGCTCAGAAAAAGTCAAACATACACCACCCTGTAAAATGCCGCATAGTCGTTTTTACACTTCACTTATGTATGCATTAAACAAATGAGATATAGAGTGTTAATTAGTCAATTAGTTAATTAGTTAGCTTTAGAGGTGCTCCCAAGGGGGTTTTGTTTCTATCTAGATCGTGTGAGCGTGCCTGAGTGTGCTTCCGTGTCTGTCCACAGCTAATCTCGCATACTACTGGACCCTTCCACCTAATATTTCTGTGCTCGTTTATGACTATATGCTCAAGGACCTCTCGTGGTTGTGGTGATTCTCAATTTTTGAGAAACCTATTTTATTTTATTTTATACCGTCATTAACCGCTGACTCCTCACTCCTCTTAATCGGCCGGTAGGGGCAGCAAGAGATCAACAACTGCTTCAGTAGCAAAAGGCATTTGCGTAAATCAACTAGTTTAAAAACAAGCCTTACCTAGTCTGTTGCAGGCCACAATTTGGCCTTTGTTGTGGCTCAAAATCTGACATCCATAGAAAAGTTTAGAAGCAGGAGAAGTTTTGAACAGGAGCATCTGTAGATTAATTCCATACCCAATATATTATGAGCCTCTAAAGTTAGGCACTATACGAGATGAATAAATCCCCATTTTTGTTATCTTCACCGCCGTCTTGACCGTAAGGGAGCCTGGAAGGACAATTGAATGAGATTCAACTCTTCTTTGTTTGGCAGGGGAGAGGGAGAAACACCTGTTTCCAGTGCTTACTCTAAGCTAAGCTAACCGGCTGCTGGCTCCAGCTTCATATTTACTGCACAGACATGAGAGATATCAATCTTCTCCTCTAACGCTCGTCTAGACAGCAAATGAGCATATTCCACCCAATGTCAAACTAGCCCTTTAAATAGCATACGATGGGGAATTAAAAAGTGCCTTTTAAGTTAATCATGGACTCACTATTAAGGAACGCGGACACGTCTGCACAGCAATGTAACACTGACAGTGTAGTTTTAAGGGTTATGTGTTGGTAGATAAATATTTGATATTATATGACTTACTGTATGTCTACCAGAAGAGATATTGAGTTTACCCTTCACTGCCTTCCTGAGACGAGGGCCACTCCACTACCAGTTCCAGTAAGGTCTTTAAACAGACAATGCTGCACCTCGGTCAGGCTCTGGAACTGATGTAACAGTATGACACGCACACATAAACACACTGTCAGCTGTGGACTTTCTAATGAGGTGTGTTTATATAACAAGCCACAACAGTAGTGGTATTTCTGTGCACGAGCAACGGGAAACGAGCGCCACCGAGTCTCTGTCCTGCCTGCACACATGCCAACCATAGTGTCAGAACCAGTAGACAGCAGGTGTGTGTGCGTGTGTGTGTGTGTGTGTGTGTGTGTGTGTGTGTGTGTGCGTGCGTGCGTGCGTGCGTGTGTGGTGTGAACCACTTTTGTAGGATAGATTTTAGATTATATGTACACCAGTTGTCTGTGGATGACTCCAACTTGATTTAGCTGTATTTGTGTTAAGCACGATTTAAAATCTTTCCTTGTAGCGTGTCATTCAAACTTGACGAACCTGTGTGAATGTGTGTGTACAGAGAGAGCCGTGATGCACACACATAGCAATGTCTGACGGATTGGATGACACACATCCTGAGGCCCGTGCAAAGTCATCTCTGTAGTTTGCGGTTCTAACATTGAGTCTGTTTGGTGCCCTTTATGGGTTATATGTGTACAATATGTATTGACTATTGTACTGTATGCAGCAGCATCACAAAAGCAGAAATATATTTCTAAAATTAAATACTATATTTTTTACTCTGTATTTAAAACTCTAAAAAGTCTGTCCAAGAGCCTTATGCTTTCGAAGTGTACAGTGTTTTTAGGTGCATTGATTAAGCGATAAGAGATAATTTGTTGATGTCTTGTCTTAAGTGTTGAAATTAGTTCTGAGATTCACAAAACTATTAAAACAGGGTCTAGTTCAATACTGATATTAAAGACTTCAGAAAGTTCAGAGCAGTCATTTTCTATCTTGGGACAAGGGGTGAAGCTGTGAAGTCGGTTTGCTTCCTCCAAGCTACATTTATCACATATCGGAGAGATCTCGGATTATATCTAGTGTAATTTTGTCTTTGAATAATGGATACTGTGAATGACTTTGAACTGAATGAGACGAGAATTAATGGAAGATGAATGAATCTGCTCTGGACTTGATGCTCCTATCTCGTCATAGATCTGTGTTTCCAGTTCATTCTCCCATTCGGTCTTCTTTCGTAGGAATTGTTTAACATCATAGAAAGACGGCACGGGCCTCAACAGCACCTGTTAATAAGATCAACAGAAGATTTTTTTAAAATAACTGTGTAGTGGGTGTGCACGTAGTTTCTGATTTGCAGTAACCTTACGACGTTATTCACAGGAAGTCCACATTTCTCTTGAAACTAAGCTAAAATAAGATCTTTTCACATCCTGCACTAAACTGTCATATTGTACATATTTGTTATAGTATTTTTTATAGCATCTTTTTCTTGTAATGTTTCTATTATTTACTTATGTATTTTACTTTTGCAGTACTTTGCCTGCATTCTTTTCCCACCTATCTGGCACTAAACCTTATTCAGATTCAGATTTTGAAGAAGCAGATGTTGTTCGTAGAAAGTCCTCATTTTTCTTGCAACTAAGCAAAAGAAGCAGCAGTTACATGCAGACACTGAAAGTATGTAATGTCCTTTAACAGTGAGAAATAGTTGTTGAGGTAGTATAACACCATAAAAACCGTAGAGATTATCAGATCGTTTTTGCCCAGGGACCCTAGCAGGTTAATGCGGCCATGCCTCCCATTACTTATATTTGTAAAGGATGGGTGTGATCAGGGCTGTAGCTATCACTGGACTTGGACATATGACCTTAGTATTTTTAAAATGGACCTGGCTGCAGTTCAGATATAAAGCTGGGTAACATTCAACAAGATGCCATCCACGTAAAAACATATCTTATTACTTGTGTCTGCTGTGGTGAAACCAAAGATAGATGAGGCTTGATGATTCAGCTTCAGGCGGGCTCTATGGTAAGTGCAAACAGACATGTTGGTAAAGAATACCCTTGTCTCTTCCTGCCCAAAGCTGTATGTAGCTACCACCGAGGCCTCGTCCTCTGTTATACATATTACACGTTGGCTTTTTTAAGGAGCATTCTGATCATTTTTAGACTTAAAAGCATAATATGTAACATTTCTGCAATTTTGAAGTACTTTTATTTTACTTGTGTATTTTCTTTTTATGCTACCTTGTACTTCTGCTCAGAATATTTTAGAAGGGAATATTGTACTTTTGGCTCCACTACAGTCATCATCAGTCAATAAAATGTATGAATATGATGCATTTTTATAGATCAAACCACCCAACAGTTTATAAAGTAGTTCAAATGAACACTAAAATGTATCCATATGGCAGTTGTTTTTTTAACTTCACAATCTGTAGGCCATGTATATGTACAGTATGTATTGCTGTACATATATGCTGCATCATAACAAGAGCCAAGAGAGACTGTTTACATTTTTCAAAGTTTTTGACTCCAACTAAAATGATCATATTTGATATGAAAGTGACTTTCACAGTCTTTTGAATAAAGAATACCAATAACATAAAATCACATGCAAAACAGTTCTCGATCCCAAGAATTAATGTTAGGTCTCCAGGTAACAGATGAAAGGCTGCCAACTTTTATCAAACTCTACAAGGCTTTGCTTCAATATGCTTTAAAGGTGTACAGTGTGTGTTGATTAATTTTGCAGTAATTTGACCATGGGAACTTCTGGTTTCTTTCAGTACATAAATGCATCGCTAGAGGATTTATTCAGATCCTTTGAAGTAAACATACTACAATTTTAAAATGCTACATTAGAGGTAAAAGCCTGCATTGAAAATGTCACTTAGGTAAAAGTATATAAGTATTATTAGCCAAATGTAGTTAAAGTATCAAGCAAAGGTAAGTAAAAGTGTTACTATGCTATTATATTATAATGTGTAGGCAGCGTTTTACAGTTGTAGCTGTTGGAGGGGATGCTAATTTTAACTACCTCTTATACTGTGTGAGAAGTAACTATATAACTGTAGTGGACAAAATGTCCTCCTATGAAAGATTGTGTAAAGCTGATGAATAGGCAAGATATTTATATGAAAATATGGGACCCTTTTGTTACAGTAACCTTATTATTAACCTAATTAAAAACATACAAATAAAACAGTAATATAATGTAATGTACTATATGACGTATAAGTTGTGGAATTATTAAGTTTAATTTGATGGACCATTCAGTACAGTATACAGTATATCATGTAGAATATATATATAGATATATACTATACATATATGGATGGATATAGATAGATAGATATCTATCTAGATATATAGATATTTCTACATCTATATATCTATACGTATATATAGATATATGCAGTATATATATCTATATATATATATGTGTGTGTGTGTATAACGGTCTACCTCTTTTATAAGATTAGATAGACTTTATTGTCCTCCAAGAAATGTGTCTTTGACACATACCTGCTGTTAAGAAAATACACAATAACATGCATACATACACAGACTGTTACCAGTCCACATGCACATGCAGACACTAACCATACAATTGCACACTGCTTGTTGTACGAAACAGGAGTCACCAGACTAGTGTAGGCTACATACTGTAATATGTGCAGTGAGACTAAGCAGCCTCATCAACATAGAATAACATAGAATGTACACGTGTATATTCCCTTTGCCCTTGTTTCCTGATCTTGTCGTGTCTTAGGTGTAGTAAGCTGTGATAAATGTAGTAGAGTAAAAAGTACAATCCCCTCTGAATTGCACACTTATAACATAACATGGAATGCAAACACTCAACTGAAGTTCTCAGAAATGTGTTCTTGGGCTACTGTAGGTACACTATAGTACATGTTACCCCTGCATACGAGGAATTGCTTTGCTTTTTATAAGGGAGTATTTGTTGTTGTTTGTCCCCTCAAGTGTTACTGGAGTCAGTTATTGCAGTAATCTTGCAGTAGTAAAGGAAATGTAATTGAGTTGAAATTAAATGTAATACAAAGAGAGACGAGAGACAGGGACAGAGATAGAGATGAGTGGGCTGCTGGTGGAAGGCTGGCTCTCGTGCATTCTTCGCGTGTGTGTGGGCGCGTGGCTCAGGGTTCAGAGCTGTCTCCTCCTCCCCCTCCTCCCCCCGTGCTCCCCCTGGTCCGACAGAGACAGGCAAAAGGCGGAGGAGGAGCAACGGACCTCACAGTCAACAGACGCTGGGTGTACAGCAGTAGAGCCGGTAGGCTACACCGGCAGAAGCCCACGGAGGAACGGAAGACTTCACCTCACGGTAAGCTAGCGGACAATCTGCGAGGACACCTCATCGACTAGCTTGTCTAACGGTTGCTCTGCCGGTTGACATCGACGCTTTTTGCTGTCTTTTGACGCTGTCCCCTCTTTTTTTGTACTTTGGCGAGATTAATTACACCAGATCATGAAGTAGGGTGATAAAAGAACAAACTGTGGTAAGAAAATATTCATAATTTAGCCGAAACTCTCCTGAAATGACGGTTAAAATAACTAGCTAACTGCCCCGGAGCGCAGCTATCAGTCGCATCTCTCCCGGGTCTGTAACGTTAGCGACACCGCTGAATGAATGGTAACGGTAATTTAGCAGCCAGTAAATGTGTTTATTTAATTTTATTTTAGCTTAACGTTACTGTGTTTAGCGTTACTTAGATGAACATGTCAGATTTTTAACTCTTTTTTTCACCGTCTGCTGTTTATATTTTTCGTCACTTGCGTGTCTTTGAGTAAACACATGTGAGTTTTTAAGGCGATTTAAGTTGTCTATTCCCCGTGTCTTTGTAAGACACGAGTCCCTTTTCTGTTATTAGCTATAACAATGAGTTCATGTTGTCAGTGCTCCTGCTGTGTATCCTTCGAAACCCGTCCTTCGCGCTCCACATGCAGCTGACAGTACGGTGAAGTCCCGGAGCAGGAGGTCCACTCCCTGCCCGGGTGTAAAAATAGCCCGGTGTGTCAGCTTAGCCAGGGTCACGGACGGTAATGCGACACACGGTTTTGTGCATTCACCCCTCCGAAAGGGAGAGTCCCATCCCGGGAGTAGATAGCACAAACCCGATGCTCCGTTATCTGTCTTCCCGTTATATGGGTCAGCAGGATGCCACAAGAGTTGAGCATAAAGAAGACACCTGTTTGTCTTAGCCTACTTACCGCATCCTCCGCTTAAACGTGTGGCACAGTCTAGATGCCATCAATTGCAGACTTAGCTGTAAAGAGTTGCGAATAATGTGTGAAGTAGCCCTTTCACACAATCACTCGCTACTGTGCTGTGTTGTATGTATGCAGGTCCCAGCCGCCCCCCCCCCATCTTGAGCATGATCTTCAGGTTTGAGTTCAGCTGCAGAGCGACACAGCTGTCGCAACCACAAGTCACTTTGGTAATAAAGCTGTGGTGTCTACCCAGGTGCTGATGACTCAAAGGACAATGTAACCTACATTTATTTCTCATGTGTAGCCTACTTTCTGTTCTTCCCTTGTCTTAAAGTGGAGGGTGGAATAATGCACAACTGTTTTTATTTGACTTAAATATGAGGGAGCAAGGAGATAAAATAAAACCTGCCCAGGAGAGAAATAATTCAGCTGCAAATGTAAAAAAAAAAAATATATATATATATATATATATAACCAAAACATTGGTAAGTGAAAACTCAAAGTACCCTATATATTGTAAAAGGAAAAAAGGTAAGCAGCCCAATAACAGACTCCGGGGCAAAGCGTACAGATTATGGATAAACAAAGCGCTGTATGCTTTGAGTTTGCCTCAAAAGTCCTCAATTATTATTTTAAACCAGAGAGACTTGCTCTCTGGTTCTCTCGCTAAAATAAATCCTAATGAGCTCCGAGCTGAGGGAGAAAACATGAAATACCCTTTTAAATTCAGCTGCAACCTGGAGAAAAAAATACATTCAGCTTCTGTGACCATAGGCAGCGAGGATTTCTATTTTTTCTGTTTGGGTTTTCAAGAGATGGAAGATGGAAGGGTGCAAATAAAAAATGAAGCAGAGCAGAATGTCTTTAGAGATAATGTACAGTTAAATGCCTACAAGTAGGGCAGGATAATAAACCCAAGCATACAAGGTACAATGGTAGACCCATGGAAGTACCACTGGTAATTATAGTCCTGGTATTCAAATATATATATTTTTTACTGGGCTTAATGTAACTTGGTGCAGATGACAATGGTCTTTTAAAGTAGCTTTTGGATACATCACCCATCTAGCCTGCCTTTGTGTCAGTGTAGATGAGCCAGGCAGCTTTTGGCTGGAGAAGAAAGGTGTCCTGGTGAGTAGGTGGCTCTGAGGCTGCAGGCTTCGGGGAGAGCAGCAGATGGATGATGATGTAGCGGGTACTGGCGCTCCCTGCCTCCCGCCGCCATCCGTCACGCGCTAATGATCGTGTCACACCTTCTCCCCGGGCGGCCGGCCGCTTCTGCAGCGCTCAGCTCAAAAACTGGTAGCTCCACTGAAATCCCCTCTTCACGGCCGTCGGCTGAAAAGCTCAGAGACACACTGTGTGCTGCTAGCCTCTCTATCACTAATTCTTCACCCTCTTTCTCCATTGCCTTCTTTCACCCCTCTTCACCTTTAAAGTCCCTGCAGACTTTTTCCTCATCCCTCTTCATCCCCTGCTTCCCTTGCCTCCCATTCATTTTGTTTTCTCTGTAGTGCATCTGCTCCACATCATTCTTTTCCCTCTCTGTGCCCCTATGTCATGTTCCGGTTCGTTGGTATTGCTCTCAATTTACAGCTCAAATACACTTCATTACCAGCATGCTTTCTCTTATTTTATACACAATTTTTCTGTGATTGTAATGATTAAAGATGTGTTGTTCTTTTCCTTGCCCCACCCCTCTGAGGTCTGAGGTCAGGGTCAGTTTAGCTAAAGGACAGCTCAGCAACTCGCCAACAGCACATTAGGGAGTCTCCCAAGTCATTATGTCCTATAGAGTGTTTAGGTGTCTTCCCTAGGCAATATGAAGAAGCCCACTAAGCTAAAACAGTGATACAGGTCGGTTGCAGCATGTGAGAAAAAATAGAGAAAATAGTGAAAAACGTGACCAACAGTCCAAACTGCAAAGATATTCTATTTTCTATTATATAAGACAAAGAAAAGCAGCATTCTTCACGTATGAAAAACTGGAAATAAGACATTTCTGGCAATTTTGATTTAATTATGATGGGCAGAAAATGATTTGCCCATAATTTTCTGTTGAATAATTAATCGACTAGTTGATACACGTCTGAATAAACAAAATCACATCTTTTCAATACATGCAGAGCAGTGTTCCTTTCTATAATCCCTCAACTGAAATAGTGGTCATATCACATGACTTATTTCTCTGGAAAACTTCAATCAATATATCAATAAAAACATTGATAACTGCAGGGTTATGTCATCAAACTTATTATCTAAAGTACATTAAATTTTAAACTAATTCTAATAGTAATAATTGTAAAATTCCAATTCTAGCATTTTACACCAACACAGAGATTTCAGGCGTCTCTCTACCATACTAAGAATATGTGTTTCATTGAGGCGGCATGGGAAGTAAACACCACTTTGGTTGCAGATGGACTGACAGAGGTCTTTTTTTAAAAGCGCTATTATCTCCAGTTAGGTGTTAAATAACCATGTTAAGGGACTCAGCATCCTCCGAGCTCGTTATTCTGTCCCAGGTGTTACAGGAATAAGTGTCCCCTTGAGCTCTGTGTTACAGCGGAATGTGTCCCTACTGAGTGCAGTTGGCCCTTTGGTAAAAGATGGTGGAATGCCACTTCCTCTAGTGTGTGTGTGTGTGTGCGTGTCTATCTCTTTATCGTATCGGCAATTTTCTCACCACTGGGATCAGAGACTCAGCTTGGCATTCTGGGAATATTAGTGCTGGTGGATCGGATGATACTCTCCACAGCTGCTGTTTCTAAGAAAAGCTTGAGAACACACTCACACACACACCAGACATGTGTTCACATGAGCTACACACATGTAAATACACAAGAAAATACCACATCCAAGCAAAGGACTTTATGTTACCGTCACACATGCACACACTTACAGTAATACACTTTAAGCAGTAATTAACTGTCAAGCCAGGAGAGCATTTGGCAAGCCTGGACAAAGGTTAACACACGTATGTAGACACACAAGCATAGCTACTTGATGTCATTTCCAGCAGCTATGCTTTTATGCCCTGGCAACTGTTTGATATAAGTGTGTGTATCAGTGTGTGTCTGTGTGTGTGTAAAAAACAGTGTAGTGGTGTTTCTGTTGTACAATGTGACCGCTAACACTGTTTTTCTCTTGTGTTTTTTCGCTCTCTTCAGGCTATTTTCCATTGACCAGTAAAGAGTCGGCAGAGAGAGGAACAGTAGAGAAGGCGAGCACGGGCGGAGAGGATAATTGCATTTCTGACTGCCCTGTGGGAACATGGGATATATGACCTCATCATTCACCTGTGAGGCTCTCCAGTAAACAACGGTAGATAGGTATGAACAGACACACAGACTGCAGGGAAATATATCTTTAAAAAGCAGTACAATATACAAATGTAGATGTTATGTGGGTAAAGAAATAGGGACATGAGTCCATGTTTTACTGTGTTTAGAAGGATGACTGAAGCAGCTGTAGAAAGTGCAGATGTCCTCCTAAAACCAAGTGATGCGACGTCATGTGATGTCATCTGCTGCCCCTCCCCGCCGCCATGTCTTTCCCCCTGCAATCAGAAGGAGGAAGAGGAGTGTCACAATGACAATAAGAAGCTGGAGCAGCAGGTTAGCAACACAAAATATTGTGTACCACATTAATAATATAGCCTATTAAAATTATGCACACTATCGCTCCTCACATGCTCACTTTATGACAAATTGTGTTCTCACTCACAGAAAAACTGTAATCAGATGCAACCAAAGAAAAAAGTTAAGGTACACTAAAATAATTCTGCCTCTCATTATTCATTCTTACGTGAAACATGTATTGCATTGTACTCTATGAATTTGTAATATTGCCCATTTGTGTGTTTATTTCAGGCCAAAGGGAAGTTAGTGCGGAGTATGGCTGTCTGCGAGGAGTCCTCACCATTTGAAGAAACCGAGGTAACACCAGTGGTGGAAGAAGTACTTAAAAGTATAAAAGTATTGACATCAAAATATACTTAAAAGTAAAATTACTCATCATGCGGAATGGCCCATTACAGATTCATGTATATTATATTATTGGATGATAATCTATATTTTGATAGATTAATGCATGTATGATTTGTAGTAGTGTGTAGCTTAATCTATAATACGAATATATCATATCTTATTTGTTGATAATATTTTTTATTAACAATTTATCAAATAAATGTAAAAAAAATAATTATGAAGTAACAGAAAATTGTACTTAAGTACAGTACTTGAGTTAATGTACTTAGTTACATTACACCCCTTGGTAACAAACACACACACACATACCCAGATCATCATCCACCTCCTCATCACCACACTCAAATTACTCTTTTATATTTTCTTTCCTCTCAGGCATCTCCAGACGCAAACATCTTATCTAGCTGCCATGACAACGAGAGGACTTCCTGTAAGGAGGAAGAACAGGAGAATAGCGCAGATCCAAAGAAACATTCACTGTCCAAAGGTGTGTGTGTGTGTGTGTGTGTGTGTGTGTGTGTGTGTGTGTGTGTGAGAGAGAGAGATTGATATCTCATAAAAGAGAAGACAAGATAAAGCAAATAAAATGTAATAAAAATGGGATTCAGTGCCACTATTTAGATGTAGTTCTCCCGGGGTGTTTAATATTGCAGTGGGCCTTTTCTATTATTTTTTTATTTTTTTGTCTTGTAATACATCCTGCATGCCTGTGTCACTCTCAGAGTCCAGCGTGGAATACACCGACTCCACCGGCATAGACCTGCACCAGTTTATCGTCGACACCCTCAACAGCAACCCCAGAGACCGCATGATGCTGCTGAAACTGGAGCAGGACATGATCGACTTCATCACCAGCAATAGGTGTGTGTGTGTGTGTGTGTGTGTGTGTGTGTGCGAAGGAGAGTACATAACCATGGGTTGTCAATGAGCTATCTACCTGTTGAAATAAAACTTGTGTACATGCTTTATCCTATTAAAAATTGAATATGGTTGTATGCTCATTTAAAGGGCCAGTTCACCCCAAAATCCTAACATATTTTTTCGTTTTACCTTTAGTGCTATTTATCAATCTGGATTGTTTTGGTGTGAGTTGCCGGTTACTCAAGATAATCTACAGACCTTGTTATGAGCAGTTTCATGTAGGAACTATTATCTTTCTACCGAACTACACCCGAAAACTGTATCACCGCACAGAAGAAATTGTTCATGTACTCATGGATGAGAGGCCTGTGCTCACTCATTGGCTGGTGTAGTTCGGTAGAAAGAAAATAGTTCCTACATTCATAACAAGGTCCGTAGATTATTTTAGTAACCGATATCACTCCAAAATTTAGATTGATAAATAGCACTACATGTAAAAGGAAGATATGTATTTTTGATTTTTGGGGTGAACTGTCCCTTTTTAGATGTGTTTCCAGCTCATATATTATAATGTTGTCCATACAGCTTATTTAGTGTACTGATCAATATATTGAGCCAGTTATGTTAGTGTGGGTGTGTTTAAGCCACCGGGAAAGAAATTGGATTTAAGCCAAAAAATAGAACCAGTCTCAATCTACCTCCTTCTGTTAAATTTTCGTCCTCTCTCTCTTTCTCACTTCTTTATACCTCGTTCTATACTTATTTTCCTCTATGCCTCTTTCTTTTTTTTCCCTTTCACTAATTTTCTTTCATCCTGCCTCTGTCTTCCCACATCTCAGTCCCTTTAAGAAGTTCCCTCACATGTCGTCCTACCACCGTATGCTGGTCCATCGGGTGGCGGCCTACTTTGGCATGGAGCACAATGTAGACCAGACAGGCAAGTCTGTCATCATCAACAAGACCAGCAGCACGCGCATGTAAGCAGGCGTAATGTGTCCCCACATGTAAATCCTTGCCTTTTAAGGGTTTATTGTGAAGTAACAGCGGTTGTTACTTGTTTGTCTCCAAGACCGGAGCAGCGTTTTCTGGATGAAGTGCATAAGGACAAGACAGAAGAGATCCACCGGTGGAAAATTATTTTAAAGAGAGACAACAGCTCAGATGACCAGGTCTGTCCGTCCTCATATCTCTATAGCTGCCTGTCCCTGTGGAACATCCTCTATAATTGACATTGATAGTATCCTCTCAGCGTTTTGACCTATTCCCGTTTCTCTCCTGACAGACCCGGCTTCACCCCTTAAGGGAGAAGCAAAGCAAGTCAATGGAGGAGAGAGAGGAGGAGTACCAACGAGCACGAGACCGAATCTTCAACCAAGAGGTGAGACAGGGAGAGAGAAAGAGCAGACAGACAGGCAGATATGACATAGAGACATATAGGAGAGTTACTAATTTCTCCGTACTTTTACAGCCAGTCTGCACCCAGGAGAACGCCCATGCAGAAACCAGGTAACCTTGCCTGCAGTATATTCTCTCCATGTGCCTTTTCAGCTTTTTATATTTAGATGAGAACATTAATATATGTCTGTGTGTGCGTGCTGTGTGCAGGGCTGCGGAGGAGTACAATCCATATGCTGAGACCCAGAGGAGAAGGCAGCTCTTCAGGTAGAGCTCTGTCTGCACAGACGCGAAGTCATTTATCATCTTAATCTGGTCAGCCCGGCTGCAACAGAGCTTTTCAGAATCTGCAGTGGAAACAAAATGAAGACCTAGATTTAGGTTTTTTTGTGTCAGGGTTTAGGATTGTTGGAAATCAGCACATTCTGGATGAAAAATAACTGAAGGAAAGTTTTTATAGATCATTTATGTCAGTGAATATATTCATGGCCTTCATTATGTATGGCATATCAGCAGGTGTGGAAGCGACTTTATTGGGGTGTAAATTACAAGTACAAAATATTATATTTGATATTAGCTGATATCACAAAGTCTGCCGTGATACAATTCGATTCAATTCAGGGGCCTGTAATTGATATGAGACGATATAATAACGGCATTTAACGGTTACATTTATATCGACTCACAAAAAGCAACTAAAATATGATTTGACAATTTTATTACTGAGCTCTTCCAGACACTTGAATAAAAAAAAATTAAGAAATTTCAATTCATCATATTCTTCATATCGGTTCAAACATCGATTATACCGATCCAGATCGAACGATCGATCCGGATCGATCGATCACCCCTACCACTTTGTCCTACATTCACATAAATGTCATGCAGTAATAAGGCTGTAGGATAATTCTGGATGTGCCTCACAGGGGGAGCCCTGGCAGCTCAGGCTCCAGCTGGACAAGCAGCAGGCAGAGTAGCACTGAGACAGACTGTCGCCATAGCAACGACCCCCGGCCTTGGAGCAGCACAGACTCTTCTGATTCTTCCTACCAATGGACGAGTCCCGCCCTGAAACCCTGCCAAGTTACCAACCACAGCTGGGACGCACGTTCAGGTGCGGCCTTTTTTTTAATTTAATTTCTTGAGTCAGAATCACCTTTCTTAACACCTTAAAGGTGTTAATTCAGCTACTGAGGGTGAGACACTTCACTCCTCTCTTACCTGTGTTCGAGCAAAGTTATAAGCAGATTTCATCACCACACCACACTTGGGGAAAATCGCTGTTTATAAATGATGTTGGTTCTTTATTCAGCAGCATCTAATTAACAAAAAAGGAGTGGAAGAAAATTAAACTCCATGAACCTTCACACCATAGCTGTACATTTTCACACAACACCTCCGGTCTTCTTTGCATATTCAAGAAAAATACGTCATTGGTAAAGGGCTGCACACAGTATGGTTTAGCACAGGCATGGGTGGGAGTGTATAGTTAAAAAAAAAACTACTACTAAACGACTACTTTTCTAGCTTTTCCAAATGGTATTATTGTTGGTGCCACAGCCGCAAAGACAACCAGATCGCAAGTTATCTAGCAACTTTGGAACCATTTTATCCAGGGGGAGGTTCACTGAGAGCAATGCTCTCTTTTTTAGGAACGCTCTGATCACATACACACAGCTACACATTCACACCTGGAAGCTGCCTAATCTGATGGCCACTGAGCAGCTCCACTGGAGTATAAGGGGGGAAAGAGCCTTGCTCATGGGCAGAGGTGGTAATGCTTTTTCCTGACCCAAATTCATCCTACCGACTATCTTCAGGCCACAATCTCGCTTCTTCAACCTTTAGGCCATCACAGCCTGGCCTAGTGCTACCTACTACTTTCATTGGAAAATAGTTGGCAACACTGGACACATTGCAGTTTGTTTTCCACGGCTTTGCGCCACAAATCAAGCCTTAATTTTCGTACCCGGAGTACCCGGAGATCGTACCCGGTGACAGTCAAGATTGCATAGTGAAACAAGGCTTATAGGGAAACAATCTAAATGCCAATGGTGTCATTATTCTTTAGCCAGTCATTACATTGTGCAATCAACATTTACTTCATAATGATAAGTTAAAGCAAAAAAATGTGTTAATTGCCACTTTAAGACGTTGAAACGTGAATATATGCAGTGATAATAAAGCTCTTCCTCTCTCTCTCTCTCTCAGGCCCCATCTCTCTTTTCAGACTGCCATCCACTTGCCCTCACCCGTCCTCCCCTGCCATCATAGATGAGCCGGCTCCTAACTCTGCCTACATCATAGAGAACGGGATCCCGCCAGGAAGCATACTAGTGAACCCACATACTGGTACATAACACACACACACACACACACACACACACCAGTATATTACATGCACAACACATACACATTTATCATACTCAATCCTTTGACCTCTTAGGGCAGCCTTTCCTGAACCCTGATGGAACACCTGCTGTGTACAACCCTCCGGACAGTCAACAGCCAATCAGGAGCCAGACTCAGCTGCAAGGCACTCCCTCTCAGCAGCAGGTAGCGCACACACACACAGCAGGAAGTGTTTGACATGCAAGACATGTTTAGACTGACATACATACATGTACATGTGGCTGTTTGTGTCTTTATCTCTGTCCCCGCATGTGTGTCTCCCTCAGGTAGTTCAGTACTCATCTGTCTCTTACACGGCGCCACAGATGTTGCCTGTCACTCCCTCACAGCCATACGCCACAGTATGTATCGCTGTACAGTCTGACAACACATACGTGTGTTTTCAGTATGCATGTGTGTTTACGGGCGCCCATGTGCATGTTGTTGACCTCCTTTCTCTTGACCGACAGATTGAAGATCTCTCCTCGCAGTTTGCTCATGTGAGCTGTCAGTCGACGGGTGAAGCCCCACCCCTCTACCCTCCCACCCAGGGTTACATCTATGCATCTCCTCCTGCTCCTCCTCCCCCTCCCAACCCCCCCAGCTACTGCCAGCCATCACCTCCGGTACGGATACACATGCCCTTTATATTTTTTTATGTCCATTTTTTATCGAGTAGGCAATGCGTAAGGGGAAAAAACTAAGAGATAGTCGAAATGTTGAGAATAAAGTCAAACTTTCACTTCATGCGCTAGTTATTCTCACTTTTCGAAAAAACTAAAAATCTATCTAAATAATTTTTTCTTATGCCTGGCCCTAATACTCTTCCGTATTTTTTTGATTAAGTACATAAAACAATAATTTTATGGTCATGTAAGATGTATTAAATATTGCTGTTCTAAGAAAACAATATACATACGTTCTGGATTGATTAATTGATTTTTTAATAAAATTCTGGTTATACAGTCATTTATTTAACTTTCAAAAGGATGTGTCTATGTAATGAAACAGTAGCAATGTAATGGTACAGTTTAGGGTACATAAATAAGTAAGAATAAAGCTAGTATTTTTCATATTATTTTCCTATAGTTACCTGTGTATTACTACGGCCAGTACCCTACCTCAACTCAGCACCCATGCAGGCCTGTCTCACCGAGCCAGCACATCCACAACCAAGCAGCTCAACCAACAGGTGTGTGTGTGTGTTTGTGTGTGTGTGTGTGTGTGTGTGTGTGTGTGTGTGTGTGTGTGTGTGTGTGTGTGTGACAGATGCAGGCCGTGGCAGTAGAGGAGGGGGCCGTTACACTGTCAGAGATGTAGTCTGAGGGTCTCACAGTGAACCGGTCTCTTTTCCTGCTGCTTCTATTCAACTCAACGACAAAGAGCAAGAAGACTCATTTAAACACTGTCCTGTATTGAATTTAGAGCATCTTAATGAGCGAATGTGCAAACCGTCTATGGACACCTCTTAACAAGTGACAAAAATTAATGTATATAATTTTTATCAGCAGGACTGCATGAATGATGGAGAAATGTGAATGTATTTCCTAAACTGGGTTTTTGTTGCTGTTATTATTTAATATTGCCAATAAAGATTTACCTGTAAATACTGAATTGATAAATAAATAAAAATTATCCAGCGATTAGTCGATTTATTGATTAGTTCATCGACAGAAAAGTAATGGCCAACTGTTTAGATAATTGATTTATTCAGTAAAGTAATTTATCATGCAGAAAAGGCTGTTTTCAGCCTCTGAAATATAAAGATTTCAATTTTCTTTCCTGTTTTATATCATATTATATTAAATATATTTGGATTTCGGGCTGACAAAACAAGAAATTTAAAGATATCACCTTGGAATAAAAAAAAAAACTGGGTTGGGCATTTTTCACTATTTATGTTATTTTATAGACCAATCTTCGGATTATTTTCTAGATTCATTGATAATGAAAATTGTTAGTTGCAGCCCTATATCCAAGCAAATCTACCACTAAAACATTTTTACACAAGTTGATTTTATTTTATTTATCAAAAAATAAACAATTTCTGGAACGTTTGCCCTCTCTTTTTTGTTAATGCCGTATCGAAGCTACCTCCCAGCTCTTCTTATTTGTTCTAAATAACAGCAAAACTCTCTTGTGACTTCATTGTTATATTAACGTTTTGCTAAACAAATTGCACTGATGAAATATGCTGATAATAACCTTTTATATAACTGTTTGCAGCCAGTTACGCCCCTGCTGTGGGGGTGCAGCAGTCCTCACACACCCAGGCGCAGGCTGTGCTGGGGACCTACTCACCAATGGCCTCTCATCAGCGTAGCATAGCTCAGGTAAACACAGAGCACCCAAAGGTCTCGTTCTGCATCAGCCTCCAAAAGAAGCGTTTAGCACTTCAGAAAGTGCTTGTGGTAGCAAGTTCTTCGCTCCAACTTTACTTTCTTCTTTTTTTTTTCCTGCAGGGAGGTGTTTCAGTGTCATATCCACAAAGTAAAGTCGGAGTAGGTAGGGAGGCGGCTTATTGCTGCGTGGTGCCCCCACCCTCCCACCACGGCAGCTGCCATCCTCCCAGCTGCACCAACCTCAGTGCCCCGGCCTGGGGCGCACAGTACTGATGATGCCTCGACGGATGGAGCGATGATATTTGAGTTCCTGCGTGAACTCATATGTGTAGTTTCTTAACACAAACACCTTTTTCCACACTCCCCCCCCCCCAACACTCCGGCTTCCTCCTGACGATGCCCACAGGGTACACCGTTCACACTCATAACAAGCATGTGCACACACACAGCATACACCCACTCACAGACAGAAATGTACCACTGTACCAAAGCTTAATAGTATATATCAGAGCTGCTGTATTGAATGCATAATTTATATTCACAAATGGAGTTTTTTATTGATATTAAATTATATATTGTGTTCCAAGGAAATGCACTGTGTGAATAGAATAAAGTGCTGTGGCTGGATTGACGACGTCACATTTCTATATCATCTTGGCTCTTTGTTTCCTCTAATGTTGATGATGATGATGATGATGATGATGATGCTAATGCAAGTGCATGCAGGCGTGGCAAGATACATACACAAGAAAATAAAGTACATTATATGAGGGCATACTTTCCGTTCACAACAGTATAGGGATGCATGATACATATTTGTTTCCACCTAATTGCAGAGAAGATCAGGACTCCCCTGTAGGGGAATTAACATATAATTATGCCTATTATTATGATGGCCCACTATCAGAGGCAGAAATAAAATACAATGCTTTTAAAAAATGAAAACATTCACTGGGCAAAATAAGAAAACTTCTTGAAGTTAGGAGATGTAATTTCTTTTTATGTGTAATTAATTTTAGAGCCTTTAACTGCCAATACCGATGTCATCGAGCATCCCTCATCAGTATCACGATAATCAAAATGATGGGTGCACTGTGGGAAAGCAGCAATATGGGTTGTTAACCTACCACTGAGTTCATAAACGGGAGATGAATGGCATTTTAATGTCTGAATAACTATTGAGCAAGTGAAATATTTTGCATTAACATGATTGATCATTAAGGGCAATATAGTTTATAGTATAAACTTTTCACACTCATTAAAACATGTCCATGTGGAGGACAGAGGACTCTCACTACGAGACTTTAGCGCCCCCTCCTGCACACAGACTGCCAGTACCACGTCCTCACATGTAACAATACAAGTCATTTTACACTTCTTCATTTGCTCATCAGTTTGTGCAGCTCTAGGGCTGCAACTTACAATCGTTTACATTACTGGTTAATCTGCAGAAGATTTTGCAAGATTTTGAAGCTGGAATTAGTCAAATATTGGGGATTTCTGCATTAAATATGGCCTAAAAACAATTAACTGATTATCAAAAGGTATGCAAATTGATTTCATGTTGATTGACTAATAATTATTAAAACTCCATTTTTACCAATGGGAAAATACTACATTCCATACATTCCTCGTCATAGCAGGGAAAGCACACGTGATAGTAATCACATTAATGATGTCTCAAAGTGGAATTCAGCCGTCATTAATTTCCTTATGTACACCTGTGCTTTCCCTGCTGTGACATGTGAAAACTATCCAAATATACAGATCAATATCCAGTTCAATTTTTACAGACATACAGAATCATTACATTATATTATAAAATGCTCTTTCTTTTAAGTCTTCAGGCATCCAACTGCAAAAAAAAACAACTTTTTTCACTCTCATACAAGCAATAACTGATGAGCCAATGTGTGTTATTGTTCAGATGCTGGGTGATTCATTTTGCACTGAAAGTGATTTATATTCTCCCCCAACAAATTCAATGAAACATATCCATCATCCGCACAAGGCTTTAAAATTAAATTTAGATTTCATTACTGCAGTATTGAATGCAATATTTATACAAACCAACAGTCTCAGAAAGCCAGCTCTATTCTACACACACACACACACACACAACACACACAACACACACACACACACACAAACAAGCAGCCGTGCAGTGCAGGTTCCATGATCTTTAATAAAAGGCACATGTACAGCCATAGTGAGATGAGTGAGTCCACTGGCATAGAGACGAAGCATTAAAACACAGAAATACAGGAAGTAGAGGTCAGGAGGAGAGAGATCTATCTGCTTTACAGTAGAATCTACTTAAGTAACATCTTCTTGTTCTCGTTCAAGTAAGTCTAACACTAATATGTCACCGTGGTAAGGTAAACCCCCCCCCCCCCGTCCCCACCCCTGCCACACACACACACATCATCCATAACACCCCAAAGTCTGATCTTCCGGAGAAATCTCCTCCAGAGGGCCGTTAGGCTCCGAGCAGACGAAGAAGCTCGCAGTCTGGGTTTCTGATCCGTCCTCATGGGCCCCTGTTGCCTCCGAGTTCATCCATCAAGTGCAGTGCACACATCGATCTCACACTATTGATGGCATCTTCCTTGTATTTTGCACAGAGACCCAAAATCCAACCAGTATTCTCACACTGGAAAACAACCCAGGCCTAGGTTTTCTGTCTGTCAGCTAGTTTGGGGTAACTTAATGCAAGAAAACTACGAAAAAAAACTCACGAATAACACTCGATCAAAGCTGGTGGGTTTTCATTACTGATATTTTGAGGATGATCAAATTCATACATTTAAAAAAAGTCTTTAGTCTGTCTCTTATGATAGAAGGAAAATGTAATCAAGTCATTGGGGAAAATGCGAGATAATACTAATATAGTTCGACTGGTATTAGGGAGTTTTAAGAATCTAAAATGTATTTTAACAAACACATAACATAAACAAAAAATCTTGTTACGGATCCCTTAGATAATAAATAAACGTCAGTGCTCTCTGGTGGACAAACTATGTAATGGTTTCTAAATTACCAATACCAGCCTACACGCTAATACCGATATAGCTGCAATAACTCTTGAATAATTTAGTCTTTGAACAATATAAACTGTTAAATAAGAGCATGATATAAACTTAAATAATAAAGAGTTAGATCTAGATAATGTGGTTATTCAGGACTTAAGTTTTTATTGTACTGAAGGGGTGCAAGTTCCCAAATAAATTT
>CALSCE010010855.1:9757767-9821014 GCA_943593645.1 Bovichtus variegatus | reverse complement strand
ATATATACACACACATATATATATATATATATATATATATATATATATATATATATATATATACACACATATATACACATATATATATATATATATATATAACTCTTTAATTTAAAGGAGCATTTGTTGAAGGTTTCCACTCGTAAAAGACTTATTCTTTGTTTTACCTATTTTATTTGATAAAGAGCTCTATTTCTTTTAAATATCATATACAAAATGCAGTGATGTATATGTTTTGTTTTGCTGTAAGGCAATCAAATTGTCAGCTGTTGTGAGTTATTCGAGGCAGACCACTCCCCGAACCTAAGTCGATGTTAGTGTCTCTATTACTATCACTGGTTAGAACTAGAGGCGCTACATTTCTTTATCTCAAATTAAGGGTGAAACATTAAGGGTCGTATCCTGGACAGATTGTAAATCTCTCTGAGGCAAATTTGTGATTTGGGGCTTTACAAATAAAATGGACATGACATGAATAAGAGACCAATAACAAAGATGACACACAAACATCAGAGCAGGAAGAGGTAACTTCAGGGTTTTACTACACCAACGCAGATATGTTAAAGTCAGCTTGGCTGGCAGCAAAAAAATAGCTTTTCAATTCTGTTAGCTAAGCGGTGATGATCTCTAACTATCAGGTCGTGTTTTTAACATCACCGGCCCTGAAAATAAGCACACACTAAAGAACTTGATAAAAATAAACACGGACAGACAGAGCTGTGCGTGTACCTTGCTTTTGAGAATGAGCTGGAAGGAGAGGGTGCGCTTGCAGGACAGGTTGGGGTTGCGCTCTGAGTCGTTAACACGGGCCTTCAGCACCCACGTCTGGTTGAGAACAGTGAAGCGCGGGGTTTCATAGTACAGACGAGTGATGAAGTCGTCAGTGCGGTACGGCCTGAACTGCACCTCTGGATGGAGCAGAGCAACCAGTTTGTCTAATATAAGGAGAGGATGTGCTTAAAGGGTAACTTCGGTGTTTTTCAACCTGAACCATATTTTCCCATGTTTTTGTGTCTAAGTGACAAATGGCGACAACAATTTTTTTGAATTGGTCCAGTGTTGAGCGAGAGCGCTGCAGACGACCACTAAACGGGCGGCAATGTAATCGCTTGGGCCACCGACAGGCTTCTTATTTTAAGTGTCTAATAACCTTATGGAAAGGACCCTACAGAGAAATAAAATGTTTTTCTTTACCACTCGGTTAAAACGGTCTGTTCTTGTGTCATGTGACTTGTTTTCGGAAAGCAACGGTGGAAACTTGAGTGAGAGTTGGAGAAAGTGCCGGTGTTGTCAGAGCTTCTTGTGTTGGAGTGCCAGCGTAGCTTAGTGTTATCTTAAAGATTTTTAATGTGTATTCAACGATGTGGATGAGGCCTAACCCTCTCGCGAGATTTCGGAACAAGACTTTTCCTTGATACTTTGTTAGACACGATAACAAGGTAAAGAAACATTTTTTATTTCTCTGAAGAGTCCTTTCCATAATGTTGTCAGACATTTAACATAATAATCTGAGCCAGTCAGTGGTAAAAACAAGCATTTATCGTGGACGTACATTGGCGGTGCGGAATTGGATTACATTGCAGCCCGTTTCGCGCCCGCAGCGCTCTCGCTAAATACTGGAACAATTTTGAAAATTGTAGTCCATATTAGTTGCTTAGAGAGAAAAACATGGGAAAATAGAGTCCAGGTTTAAAAATACCAAATGACCCTTTAAGATTATTTCTCACACTTCACAGACAGACATATCACCACACTCTCTTTGCCTTTGACTTTATGTATTTTTTGCATGTACCTGTAAAGCCGATCTTTTCGTAGCAGAGCAGGCCGAAGATGCTGTTGTAGAGCTGCATGTCTCTGCGGTGGTTCTGGTCCATCTCTCCCAGTATCCCCATCAGCTCCGTTCCGGTCTTAGTGGGATGGGAGCACTCGCTCTCATGTGCTGGCAGCTCGTGGAACGGACCTTGCCAAGGGCAGCCAATCCTCTTGTACTTGCACTGTGTCACCCTGGCAACACAATGGTGAGTGTGAGTTAAAAAGACAAACTCGACATGGCTTCATAGAAATGTAATCCTTCACAGAGGAGCTTTGCTACGAATACGTGTACTTTCCTGCAGCGAGTGAAAGCTACTAATAATATCAAAAGGTGATAATTAACCTCGGTTGTGAACCAAGGCTAATTAATACCGAACTAATGATACGTTTGTGCTGGGAGCCAAACTCAAGGAAAGACAGACTTGGATTTATATCAATTACATCCTCTGCTTTTCAATGAATACCTGCTAAGTTGTCAACAGTAGAAGTGAGATAATAATAATGTGAAAGGTACTAGTTAGCCTCTGTAGTGAACCAAGGATAATTCAAACCAAACTGACGTAATTCACTTTATGTTAACTGTGAAGTTTTGTCGTATACATATAATCAATGAGCTGGAATGGGTTCAGTAGTTTGGATTCAATACTTTAACAAAGTACTTTAAAATACCTGTAATCACTAATCACTGCACATTAAATACTGAGTTTAATATACAAATAGGTATTAAAATCAATTATACCATTTGGACATTTAAAAATAGTTCATCTTAAATCTCCCAAACTCTACTTGAAATTGTTTTACATAATAATAATAATAATACATACATACTTAATTATCCTTATTTATCCATCAAATTATTTTCCCTAATTGGAACGTTTTAAAGGATTTTATTATTTTATCACGATATTGCTTATTTTCTTATATCCCTTTGTTGTTGTTTTGTTTTCCTTGTCTTTGTTTTTGTAATAGAATCAATGTTATTGTCGCCCCTCAATGATCTCTCGGGTATAACTAAAGCTTATAACTAAAGCTTATAACTAAAGGTTGAATGAAAACCATCCAAAAAATGAATTATGTTAGCACTCATAAAGAAGAACAACATCCTCTTTCTGTAAGCAGCAGTCACATCCTCGCAGGACACCGGCACATTTTTCCGTCCGACCGGACCAGAAACCTGTTGACTGCCTTGGCTGTTGTCATGGTAACATTAGTACGGGCACAGCTGCCCTAAGCAGGGTCACCTGTTGCTATAGCAACAACCCCATAGGATTTCATGCATACAAATTCAACAGGCCTGAGCTTCACACACAGACACACAGACACACACACACACACACACACAGTCTTGATCACGTCAGCTGGTCTTCTCCACAGAAGTAGCAGCCGGTCACATGCTCCCCCATCTTCCCTAAATGAACCCCGTGTGATGCTGCTACCTGCTACCTTTGTTTCTGTTGTAATGTCACTTGTAATCTGAAAGAGTCTGAACCCGCTTGAAGAAAGTGTTTGTAACTGTTTAATTAAATTAAACATTTGTTGGGAGGCTGAATGGAACCCTTTTTTTTTTTTTAAAACTTAGTTTTTTTATTTCAGTTTCAGCAACCTATGCTATCATTATCACAATTTTGCCTACTATTTTTCTATTTTCTTTTACAGATAAGTTAACAGAATAATACCTTTACTTCCGCTTGAAGTTAAACAGAGGTACAAATTGGACAAAAAGGGGGGGGGGGGGGGAGTTGTGTATAAATGTGTGCAGTGGTATAAGTGTGAATATGCATAAAGAGATCAGATGAGCTAAGATACATGTATGATTAAGGGTGTGTAGCAGGATATAAATCAGCCATGCCAGGGCTCCACCTTTTGGTAAATATATCTTTTAGGAGTCTCAAAGAGTATGTAGTATTTGTTCCATCTGTTACATTTCACATATATTCTAAGTCCATATATTGTATGTTTGTAGGTTTTAACCACTTCATTGTGGGGCAAGTCATTTTTTTTGCTTTTCCGTCAATGCCTACCGGTATTGCTCCCAGTAGTGACTCCTTTGGAACTTTTGTAAAATGTTGGTGAAATATATTTTTTAAGGGCCTCAAACACCTCCTCTCAAAATGTTCTTAATTTAGGGCCATGTCCAAAATATGTGGGTACGGTTGCAAATTTTTGCACTACAATTTCTCCAACATTTATTTGAGCGTGTTGGGCCCATCTTAGGGAACTCATTCACTTGTTGTGTGTGTACCTGTCTTGGCACTCCTCTTTCTGGTGTCTCTCTAAGCTGGAGCGGGGGAACTGTTTTATACAGAAGGTGCACTCTGTCGGCAGCTCACTGACAGCCTTCTCCACTGCAAGGTTCCTGCAGCACAGGTTCTTGCTGATCTCACACCTACGCAAACACAGGAAACCACATGTCATACCTCAGTGCAGCATAACATATGTGGTATGTAAAGAATGCTCATATAAGTTCATGAACAATGCACAACAATGAATAGCTAGTTACGTTACGCTTTGGTCAATTGTTGGTGGCTATTTCGACACATACTACCTCCAGTAAATTACTGTAGTAAAGTAAGTAAAAGTAAAGTAAAATCAAATCAAGTTATCTTTCCCTGTGCCCATACATCAGTGATATATGCAAGAGTAATTTGGTAAAATGATGTTGTAAATAACAATACAGTTTGGTTCTGAGACCTTTATTAACTTAATGGTCCAGAGTGGTTTTTGAAGGCATCTTACAGTCATCACTGCATTAATGTTTTATCCTGCTGTTTGAAATCATTCTCACCTTGCCTTAGCTCAAGCGGATTTATGTTCTTTGATGCTCTAATTGCTATTAGCTAGCATCACATACGTGATACACTGACTGAGAACTATTTGGCTGTAAAAGTAATTACTTGTCGCTAAGTGTCTATGCACAGTATAACTTTATTGACACAGCAGTCTCGGACACTTGAAAATGCGTATATAACCAGAATATCATATTTACATTAACAGTTTAGTATCAATATCCATACACAATGATGTACACTCATTAACTAAAGCACCAGGATGTGACAACGCCCTTTCTTTAGGGCTTAATGGCACAGTCCCAAATGCATTCCCCCCCTTCTCCGTTCACTTCCATTCTATGTGAACGAAGGGGCTTTGCGCGGAGTTCAACTTTGGTGAACTTTCCAGCGAATATCGCCTCGGCCTTTTCTGATTGAGGATGATTTTGAGCACTAGGTTACCTGCATCAGGGCAGATTTTAGCATTATTCATGCAAGAGTTTATGCTTGCCGAACAATAAGCTAACGCACGCAGGCTTTATTTTATTTATTGGTTTATTTTTATCGAAACCCCCTACATACACATTTCTTTTATAATGAAGAGGCATTTTTTTTTTTTCATTTTTATTAAGGAGGCGTCTTTGTTTCATTCTGACGCACTTATGAGATTTATTTCTCCAAGTGCATTTTTTTTTGTCTTATGTGGTTAAAAACTGGTTCTCTGGCTTCTTCCAGATCAGCTGAAATCTGAGGAATCTGAACCGCCACAAGTATCTTGTTTCTTCTGGTTAGGACCTAGTAACTAGTTTTTATTTCTATGTGCACGAGTCAGGAAGTATTCATATCTACAGGGAGCTTGATGTACCTGCAGTTGGGACACGTGGCCTGTTCCTCCTTAAGACGAGAATCAGCCAGAAGGTGGATAAAACAGCCCGCACACATCAGGTGTCCATTGGTACACTGTGGTGGGAAAAAAAGTTAAGGGGACAGTCAAACAAAGTGTATAAGGAAAGGGAAAAAAATTATTGTAAATCCTAAATAGGAAGAGGCGCAGGGAAATTGTAAAAAACTAAAAAATATATATATATATTTGAGTTGGTTCAAGCTGGAAATTTTACTTTCTCATGTCCAATGTTATGACAAATGTGGCTATAATTTGTTACAGCTATGGTATATTTAAAAATTAATAATTGGGACTGCTTAAAAAAATTATATTTTGGGTTAGGAAACAGGTAGTATTCTAGGATTGTATGTTATATTCAAATCAAAAGACATAATTTGTTTGGCTAAGGCTAGGCGTATTTCCTAAGAGTCTATTTTATAAGTTATAACAATGGATTGATTAAAGCCGCCCAACAACAGAGTAACAGCAAAAAGACTGGCTGCGCCTTTGGAAATATAACAGCAAGATCACAACTTAAGAAGTACTTCTGTAGAGGAGGGAGATCTGGAGTTGTGTACTTTTCAATGTGAATGATGGCAAAGTTCTTTGGGATATATGGATTAAGAGGCTCTAATGTTATTAACATGTTGTGATTCCCTGAATCCACACGTTTTAAGGGCAGAATATTGTGTATGGAAAGAATGTCAACTTGTGTTTTCCCGGTATTGTTAATAAATGTATAAACAACTAATAAACGACTGTTTAAAGCATGTGTGCTGCATGGTGCATAGGGGCATGTAGATGCTTAAGATTAATTGAACTATTATTAATTACAAATGTATTCACTTGACATTGAAGAGAGCAGTTTGAGGTCATTAAGGAGAACGTCGGGGTGGGTTGAAGGGAAGGGCAAAAGATGATTTCAAATTTAGGTTTTGGTTGAGTTCTGGATGTTTGCGTTCTTATGTGGAGTTTGGGAATGTGGCTTTTGCTGAAGGGTTATTTGAGGATAATTCACAGTGTAATGTTAAACGGCCTGGGTGTGTCTGCTCTCAGCCTCATGGCTCAGCTTGCAGCATATATACACTGGGGGCCTGTGTTGTATCTAGTATCACTTAAAATATATGGAGCTGGTAAACATATTCAACAGGTTGACTCTGGGGATCAGCGGTTGGGACACATGGGGAGTTTCTAGTATGAGGTCCAGCTGTGTTGCTGTTGTTTGACAGTATGTTTTAGGGTTATTATGAGGGGAAGGTTTGTGATTGACACCACGTTTACCTGGTATACAGACGCCTTGGGCAAGTCTAGGCACACGGTGCAGCACAGCACTGAGTACAGTCTTTCCTCCAGCTTTCCTGACTCTCCCTCGGGCACTCTCACCCTCTTCTTGGGTGGCTCGTCTGGGTCAGGCTCGGGCCCTTCTCGCCGTATCCCGACCTCCTCCTGCATGGCTGCGACCCCGGCGACAGCCTCCACCGCTGCCCCCACGGCCCCGACCCCCATGCCGGCCGAGGAGGAGCCAGGGGCGGCCACAACGCCCACGTCTCTCTCTTCCATTGAAGACATGGCGATGGCTGTCTAGAAATTTCTCTGAGTTGTACCTGCCGCGACCAGGCTGAGCCCGAAATATTAGCAGGTTAGCTCACGGCTAGCTTACAACCTGTCAAGCTAACGGTCAGCTGACAGCTAGCTAACGGTAGCTAGGCTAACGCTACGGCAGCAGGCTGTCAGAAAGGAATGCAGGCTAACTTATTATTATTATTACCAATGCCACCCACTTACGAACTTGTAATTTAACAAGCCAATGATTGTGTAATAATGAGATCATGTGCAAAATGTAATAATAACTTAATTAAACGTTGACTAGTTGTGTTGACTTACAGTGAGGCTAGCAGACTATGCGGCTAGCTACGTTGACAAAAACACAGCAGTCCTCTCCCTTTGCCCAGGCAGAACAAAAACAACTCAGGCGGCTCTCAGCTGTTGTTGTACTCTCGACGCCGTTATTCGCAATGACAGCAGATTACAACGATGTACACCGGCGGCCCAGCTCGGCTGCTCATATAACGTCCCTGCTCCGGTACCGGCTGACTGTCCACGGGACCAACTGGACCTGTCGGTTATTAAAGCCGCGGATAGAGACAGTTCTGCTGGGACTCGTCTCTCTGGTTACACAGCCATCTTTGTTTTTTTTTTCCTGTCCGTCTCCCCCGACTTCACCCTGCACAGCCTTAACGACTCCGGGTCAAATTCGTTATTACTCAGGCAGGTTCTCGATCGTGGATAATAACTGAAGTAGCGTATTTAAAAGTAAATATTTTGTGTCTGTTACGGCCTCTATGTGCCAGTGACTACTTCAGCACAGCCGTGTGTTGGCTGACAGCGGAATGTTTTATTATGGCAGATGACTTGGGGTATTTAAAGAGTTTTTAAAGGCGCATGCGTAGTAAGCACCTGCGGGTCAGTGTGTATGGCAGGACGTGAAAGGTGACCAAAACCTGATATGCGACAAATTTAGGCCACTCCAACGGAGGACGCATCCTTTATACACAAGCAATGTTTATGAACCACATCTACACATTAATAACTAATCAACAACTTTTAACAAAACTTCACAACAAAAACACTTTGTTTCTGAAGCCGTGTTTACAGCCCTGTACGTGGCAGCAATCAGAAGTGGTTCAACTGGTTGTGAGGAGCCCTGTGTTTGTGTTTTAATGAAGCATAAATCATTTATCCAGAAAAACAGGGGTGATTGAAGAAAACCTTGGATACTGGTACTAGGTCAGAAACATTTACGCTTATTCATCCCTTCAGTGCCCCAGATATGTGGCTTGGCAGCCTCAAGGGCTGGGAGGGCTGCATTTGTGTACAGGATGGGGGGCTGTGTGTGTGTCCTCTGGGTTAGTCCGGAGGTGGGGCAGGATGTCAAAATGTCAGCTGTCTACATTTAGGAGAGACAAGACTAACCACTCCCATTGGACAGACATATATGCCTTTTTTGGCACTGGAGCCATACCACCCTCAGCTATGCATACACAGTTCAGCCAGTAGCTGTATGTGGTCACACACTGGCAATTCCCATTATTATCCACTGGATTTTACCACAAATTAATTTGTCCAAATATTACTACAGGTTGCTAATTCACTGGCTGTTAATCATCACACAGTTACAGTGCCAGGATTATTAGTTCAGATCAGCTTCTTGACAACCAAAACCAGTACAAAAAATACGTACAATAAACACTTTGTCAGAAAGATGGCGTCCAACAGTTTGGTAAATATGGCAAACTTTTACCAGGATTCAAATTAAAAGTTCTCGGTACAAGTATTTTTAGTTTATGAAGGTATAGTAAACAAATGTTGCTAAACACTCCTATCACAGACTTCTAGGAATTGAGTTGAAGGGGATGGGTCAGTGTCGTCACGCAAGCAATCAAAAATAGCTACCACTAGGAATCATGTCCTCAAAGTTAAACATGGCTTACAGAAAAAAACAACCAAAACAAATACACTGTAATGTACTACAAAGTATGATTACATCACAACATTATAAATCATGACAAACTGCAAATATGTTTTAAATCCAAATTGAGTCCTACTTGATCAACTCTATTCCATTAATTTCAACATAGTGCTCACCATGCTTCACTATATCCCCTCCTCATACCTTGGTCATTACACAACATCTCATCATTTGTGATTGCAGGACACATGAATGACACACATTTATGAGATTTATCTAACCTCGTCAACAGACTAAATCGCATCATCTGCGGGTCATTTAGGGATTCAGCTGCTAGGAAATCAGCGCTATTGTCCGGAACAACGAAAGTGATGACCCTGATCTAATCATACGGTTAAACAGGAGATTGACAGTGAGGATGAGACTGCGCAGGTGGGTGTGTAGCGGCGGTGTGAGCATTCGGCTCGTCGTAGTTTTCAGTTAGGTGGTTCTGATAGGTAGGGTAGTTCAGGGGAGAGGTGAAGTTCTGCTGATGGAGGGAGTGAGATGAGGAAGCTGCTGCTGGGTAGGAGGATGGGTGGTGTTGTGTTGAGTAACCCGCTGTGGTGGTTTGTTGCACTGTATTGATGGAAGGTGGTGAGTAAGGTGATTGCTGTTGGCTGTTTTGTTTTGATTGTGTCCTAATCTGGGATGGAAGCTCAGTTTGGGCTGGGGTGGCACCGAGCTGATTGAGTTCAACGCTCAGGTTGAATGGAAACTGTGATTCTGATGAATCCTGTTTTTCTGGGCTGCTGGGTGAGCCAGAGTCTGGTTTCTGTTGACCAGGTGCGGCCTCTGAAGGTGTGTGCACTTGTAGCTGTGAAGATATGGTGTGAACTGTACTTTTCTCTTTTGATTGTGGCCGTGGTAGTTTGTCTTCATCTTGTCCTCGTCCTGTGTTCATCTCAGTTTGTCTCTCATCAGGCCTGCTGAACTCAGTATGTGTGACTGCTCCCTCGCTGCCGGCGTGTCCTTCTTGTGTCATTGTTTCTGCTGCATTGGTCTGAGCTAGACTCCGGACTTGTCTGGACTTGTCTGGTTCTGCTCCAGTATCTGCTGTGTCCTTATGAGGTTTGCCCGTGAGCGACCTCTGCCTGCGAACTGAAGCCATAGCCTTCACCCAGGGATGCAGCAAGGTCTGCTCTGCTGTCAGCCTCACTGTGGGATCTGGCTGAAGCAGAGCTCTGACAAGGCCTCTGGCTTCTACGCACACAACAAAATGAGAAACACATTGTTTATTTGTGTTTTTGTGCATAGGCAATTGTGGCAGCACAGTTTATTTTTCTGTACTTCTCACCTTCTGAGATTGGGTCCCAGTAGGGGGACAGGAAGTGGAGTTGTCCCTGTTTTATTAGCTGGAACAGCTCTTCCTGATCCCGATCCCGACTGCGAAATGGGGGAAATCCACACAGCAGGATGTAGAGAATAACACCCAGAGCCCATACATCCACTGCAACACCATAACCTGCGGGGTCAAACCACAGTTCATTTAGAAAATATTACTCACATTCAGATTGGAAATTGATTGTTTTTAAAAAGAAGTGCTATGTTTTGCAAGTTTTATAATAAGAACAACTTGTATTTAGTGATAGCATACAGATGTAAAGCAGTACTTTAAGCAGCAAACGCACTAAGCACTAACCTGTCTCAC
This sequence comes from Bovichtus variegatus, assembly GCA_943593645.1. NCBI lineage: Eukaryota > Metazoa > Chordata > Actinopteri > Perciformes > Bovichtidae > Bovichtus > Bovichtus variegatus. The sequence goes on along the minus strand of CALSCE010010855.1, from coordinate 9,810,392 downwards.
AGAGAATCTCTGGGGCTACATACGTGGGTGTGCCACATATGGTGAAGACTGGTTCAGTCACAACCATGGCAAGACCAAAGTCTCCCAGCTTCAGCCTATAGATGCCAGCAGGCACACGCTCTATCTGAGAGAGGAATAAACATTTTTTTTTAAAAAAGTAGTAGGGAGTAGATGAGTAGACAGAAGATGAATAAAAGTTGTCGGACTGTAAAAAAAAGTAATAATTAAGAATTTATTGTAGTTTTAGTTGAGATAAAGTCCATTTTGGCTATAAGGTGAGAGAAAAAAATGCATTTGTTATAAATTATTTTGCTTTCTAAATATTAAAGCTATTATGTATAAAAAAAGGGAAATCTTTGGCACCCCTAGTGGCAATATATAAAATAGGTTATCTAAAACTTTTGCAAACAAAGTATGCCATCAGAAATCCTTTTAAAGATGTAATAATCACATACAATTCACATTTAATTCTTAAATCGGACACTCACCAGTAGGTTTTCTGGTTTGAGGTCTCTGTGGACGATACTTTTGCAGTGGATGTAGTTCAGTGCTCCGCTCACGTCTGACACCATAAGTCCTGCCTCTGCCTCTAGAAACTTCCCCCTCTCACTGAGGGCCTCAAACAGATCCCCCCCGCTCACCAGCTCCATCACCAGGTAGGAGTGAGTGTGTGTGTGGTGGTGCGCAAACAGCCGCACTATGCGAGGGTGACAGAGGCTACCCAGAAGGCTCAGCTCGTTCTGCATCATGTGCTCTCGACCAATAAGCTTGGATCGTTCGACAATCTTCACGGCGAGGGTTTGTCCGTTGTCACGACGCCGGCACTCTCGCACTACCGCAAAGTTGCCATCTCCAACCGCGCATCCAATTTCATAGCAACGCTCGATATCTGCCAGGGTGACATCACTTCCGCCTGAGGGAAGGTCAAAGGTCGTCTTCTGCTGTATGTCCTTGTGCACTTGACCCACATCTGGAAGTGGATTTGACAGTAATTGGGCAACACTCTTCTCCTCATCTCTGCACATTGGCTGAGGAGGCGGAAGGCTGATGTGAGCATTTAATTTTCTCACTTCCTGTTTTGTAGAAGGACTTTCTTTTTGCTTCCTCGACACAGGAGGTAGTGGGACCTTCCCTGACAGTGGATTGAGCCGTTCTGGAACCTGATGTTTAACTCTCCTTGCTATGCAGTCTTCACACAGTGTAGGAGAGAGTACGTCTGCTTCTCTAATACCTTCCTCGTGTTTAAATGGACTAATGACAGAAGGCTGTCGCCCTCTGACCCCACCTCTCACACGCAGTCTCTGCAGGTGGTTGGGCGGGTGAGCAGGTTTTCTGCATGAATTCTTCTTGTGACACTTCTGAACATCCGAGTTGTAATTTTCAGGCTGGTGTGTGTCTATATGGTGAGGTGGCTGTGTACTTGTGTGTGTGTTATTATGATTTTCGACATGTGTATTTGTGTCCTGGTGTGTCTCTTGGTTAGTGTGTGTCTCGCTGCTGCCCGTCCCCTCACTGTATCCACTGTCAGCTTTAGCAGCTTTATCTGGTGCTGGACGAAGTCTTTTCTCCCAGGTCCGTAGTGCATCAGCCCGATAATGAGAATGTTCTGGAAACATCTCCTCCAGAGCCTCCTGCACACTGCTCAATTCTGGACGAACCTTCCCCAGCGCCAAGAAGGCCACCTCGCCTCGGAAGAAATCACATATACCTTTCACCTAGAGAAAAGGGAAAAGACAAAAATGGACAATTTAACACAGGCAAGGGGACCAGATCTGAACCACAAGACAATTTCTTAAGGCTCCTGACTTGTTAAGAACTCTTACATCCAGACGAAAATTTACTTTTTGATTTTTCCCATTTAGATTCCCCCCCCCAGTCTTTCAGTTTAAAGTAATTATTTAATTTAAAAAAGTGTAGAAATTGCAAAATGTCGACGTATTCTAAAAGAAAAGACCTGGAGCACACAGAGTATCGAGAAAGGTCAACATTTTATTGTTGTTGTGAGAGTTTAATGAGACAGAGAGGGAGAGAAAGATGTTGTTCTACAGCTATACAATCTCAAGCAGCATAACTCTTCTACATATGCTGGTCAGTATGACAGCAGAAAGAGGCTGAGCAACTCATCTGAGCCTCAGAGTGTTTATCATTTACATTTATTGCAATATTGGAGTTTTATCTCCCTGCAAGTGGCGATCCTATAGGAGAGAACAACCTGGCCAGTGGCTCCCAGGTAATTAGATTTTCAGAACTGTCATTTAAGAGCTGTGTAGAATTATTGCATGCAAGTTGGGAACATGACATTTCTAGAATGGGATAGTGTCCACATATTCCTTTATTTCAGCTTCCTTTTTAATTTATTTGCCGCGCTCAATAGATAGTTAAACCAAGACTGTATTACCAACTGGGCAAAGAGGGTCCTTGTGTCATCTAGTTTCAAGACCTTCATTATTTTGTATTTGTGCTTACATGTGTCATATTCCTAGTACCTCACAGCCAACCTGGCGGCCAGGTACACATTCCAGAGGATGCAGGAAGAACGTGGGAACAGTTCATAGGGGCTCTTCAGTGTTTTTTTTGCCTCTGGGTTAATGTGGCCATGGTTGAGCCTCACCTCTCGTGCGTGGGTCGTGTACAGCCGTGTGACTCTGGCTCTGTGCCAGCGAGGAAACCCCAAGGCCTCAGAGATATCCAATAGCAGTTGCTCGAAGGATACCACACCTCTACGGTTCAACAGAACTGTTACCTTGAAAACAGAGAGGCCAAAATGATGGTTAAGTTATGAAATCCTTTCCCATGTAAATTACTCTCTACATATGTTTTAAGCTGTTAATGAGAACAACGTTGGGTTTGCCAGGTTTTGAAAAGTCTCTGCCTGGATCTGATTGGACTGATCAAGAAAATCCTACTGATGGACTGCCGAACTGCAAAGCACCATGTATTAACATCTTATTAACATTTATAACTGCAGGCTTGGTGGCTTATTAGCAAGTAAAAAACCCATGAGGACTTATCAATGTGTTACAAACATTTATGACTGCATGAATACCAAATAGAAAGGATAAACACCCACAACCTTTCAACCCAAACGTTGGTCTTGTTAAGAATTTATAACTAATCTCCACCTTATTAACCATTGATAAATTAGTTACAATTCATAAACTTTTTGTGAATTGCTTATTTTAAAGTGCTTCTGAAAATGGTAAACATTGTCTTCACCTTGCGTAGTGTACTCTGACCAGAGGGGCGGATGATGGTGACCAGATGGGGCCTCTCTGCGCTCTCTTCTGCATGGCGGGTGTGGAAGATAGGGAGGTGAGGAGGAGGGAAGTGGATCCTGTGGACCTGTCCCGTAGGGTTTGGGTGAATCGGCCATGGCTGGGGTGCCCCACCAGCACGCTTCAACATGGGCACTGGGGGAGCTGAAGCAGGGAGAAAAGGAGGACAGGGTTGGAAGCACAAAGACAGAAAGCAAGAGTTGGATTATTGAAAGTGTACTCAATAACACTGATGTCATCACAGTGTTTCTTCGAGACTTGAATACAAAGGAAAACTCATGAGTAAAACAACACCAATTCGTCATCCTGTGTTAAAGTGCGCGCGTGTGTGTGTGAAAACAAATCCGGCTGATCAGATTTGAGTGTTTCCATCACATGGAGTGCAAGGGCCATTTGAGATTCTTCAAACACCTGGCTGAATTATTTAGGCTTCCTTAAGTCATGCACACCCACACACAACTTAACAAAAGCTTGCTTGACCTGGATAGGGCTCAGCTGCATCTGCATGATTAATGAAGCATTAGAGACACACACAGCATCTTTGACGTTTCACTTTCTGGCGCTGAAGGAGACGGAGAGATGTTATCTGTCCAGTCAGTGGGGGTTTGTTTTTTGTTTTGTTTCCAGACGCAGCACAACAGGGAGAAACACAAGACCCTATACCCTCTAAAATGACCAGTGCTCCCTCTTTTAACAAGACACCACTGCCCCCCCCCCCCCCCCCCATGAGAGTGACCAACAGCACACACAGTCACACACACAGACACACACACTTAACAATACAAGCTTTTCACAGTGGACACTGAAACGCTCAATGTCCTCAGCTTAAACATAAAGGGCAATAAAGGGCCAGCTGTGGCCGGTCAAGAAGCACTGAATCAGCCTTTTGTGTGAGTGTGTGTGTGTGTGTGCGTGTGTGTGTGCGTGTGTGTGTGTGTGTGTGTGTGTGTGTGTGTGTGTGTGTTTGTGCGCGCGTGTGTGTGTGTGGATTATTATTTCAGAACAGTTCTTAGTAATAATGCGTCACAAATGTGTTAAACCTTTTAAAAAGTTAGTTTGAAATAAGTTGTCTGTACGTTGTTATGTCTATGCAACACCTCAGGGTAATGCATAGGCATAACAACATACTGACAATTTTCATTTAATAGCCTAATTATTATTTGTAATAAAAAAAAGTCCTGACTGTAACTCTCAGTAAAAGAAAAAAATGTATTTACTTTTTATTGCTTTTCTAAAAAAAGGTAACGTCACACAGAACAAAGACATCAAAAACAGAAAAGAAAACAATAATAATAATAATAAAACAACAAAATATTAAATATACACAGGGTAAGCATTGGCATTACCATATTTCTATCACTCACCGCAACAATAGTATACATGTTAAGTATAATTATTACTCCTATTTCAAAATAGTAGCAACAAGGGCAAATATTACTGAACATGTAGCTCTTATTCACACATCACATTACATCGCTACCCTTCAAATCTAAATAAGTATGATCATCCCTCACATATGAAATAACACCTTATTGGGCAAATATCGTCATATAGTTATCATTTATATATGTCATGCTGCAAGTAACATACGCGGTAAGAATCGCCGTTACCCAACACATTTCTATAACTCTCATATTTACTCTGTAAAGTTTTTAAATGATTTTAACTTTAAGTAAAATCCATTCAATCCGGCCGTCGCCTCACCTGCCATTCTCCATTTAGCGTTTCGAGTCGCTTCGCATCCATACCGAGCTCTCTGCGAGGGCGTCATGCCTCTCCAGAACAACACATGAGCTAAAAACGAGTTTATTTTTTATTCGCTTTTATTTCTCCATTGGTCCTCGGCTGTTAAAAGTAACGAGAAGCTCTGAGAGATTACCGGACCTGGTGTAGCTACTGTGGTTACCATGGATACACGTCAAACGGAACGGCTCGAGGACGAGGAGATACCGGAAGTGGATCGATATTGCAGTCAAACTAAATTATTCGGAATAACTAAATATTGTGCCGTGGTAGGACTATCCAAAATGCAGCATACTTTTAAAATAAACATGTGGTTGTCATCTATATAATAATGTCATTAAAGCTTATCAGTGTACGTTATGCTTGTAGAGCGATAGCTCATCAAAGACGTTTTATTTTGGAAATGCTGACCGGAACTCTACTATTTTGTGCTGTGAGTCCAAATTGCCAAATGCAACCGAATCACCTAATAACTGTAGACATATCACTGGCAGCTAAAAGGTTGTGTACATTTTACATATTGAATTCAAATTATTGTTTTACTTTCTAAGTGATGTTGCCAGGGGGACACCGGGATGATTGTAACACTTTAACGTCCTGATTTTTTGTGTTTGAGCTCTCAAATTTTTTAACACAAATTACCCTTATTTGACTACTGCAAATAACAATGCTTCAAACATCATCCAACTATATCACATAATTAATAAATTGATGTAAAATGCAAGGATTTCCATTACGACATCCTGCCCCAGGGTCCGCTGTAACAATAAGAATGAAGAATTAAAAAAGCTGTTCTCAAACAACAGACAGAACTGACCACTGACTCTTAAATCCCTTTAAGAATGACTGTAATCCACAATAATCAGTTATTGTGGATATTTTTTTAAACTTTAGAATAACTTTCTTTTAGAACATATGCACTATATGTGTATGTACTGTATATGTATATCTATATGCATATGGGTCATTAGGGGTTAGTTGTAACACTTAAAAAAAAACCTGTCAGCCATTGTTTATCTATCTGTAGCAGCATGGTGGTTTGAATTAGCATAGATGAAATACCTCACATTTTACACAAGAGACTACTCTAAAATTATACAAATAACATCATTTTAACTTCAACAGAAGCAGTAATAATGAAATGATCGACTTGGTCCAACTTTCGGTCGACTTTCATACCTGAAAATCGGTGTTTTGGCTGTAAAACCTGCACACTTCTTCACTCAGCTATGACATTTCACGCGCAAGGTCAGCAAGGAAGTGGTCATACATGGAGGTGATCTCATGACTCTAAGGTCATCCCTTCTTGGTGAAGGTCCTGCTGTTACAACCGTCCCCGATCTCCCCTATATATAAGTGCTAAATCAATTGACATAACTACATTTAATATTTTCATAATTCCTTTGTTTATATGTTTAAATTTAAACACTCAATTTAGATAATCTAAAAAATGTCATAATAACAAGCCTGGAGATATTGCTTTATTTTGAGGGGTGCCCTAAATCAATTTGAAAAAAGAATGCTCCTTACAAAAACGTAGCTTATTATTAGTGTGTATTGTATATAGGGAACTCTTCCTCACATTGTTAAATCCTCCAAATATACAATAAAAATAACTTCACTTTTGTGTCCTCAATGAGAGCTACTGCCTTTGTTAAAACCTGCCTCTGTGTCGACTGGAGAGTTAGTGAAGGATAACAAAAAAAATGCATCAATTATCACACAAAACCTTTTCTATCACAATGACTGGAAGAAAGTTATGGTGTAAAATCACACTGACAGAGTCAGGGGGGAGCTGCCAGTCTCAGGGGCAGTTACCATGGTTTCACTGATGGAATCCAATACTCTGCCTCTCTCTCTCTCATACACACACACACACACACACACACACACACACACACACACAGTGTCCGGTTGATCTTTTAATATGCTGCCCCCCATGGCTCTGTCTCCAAGGATACTGTTAATATTGAATCACTAAGCAACCAATCCTATTCCGGCATCTTATCCTGGACTACTGAGACCAACAGTGTGTCTGCTGTCTCGAAAGTTTCTCAAAAACAAAAGTGTCAAATAGTGTTAATCCACAATCATTAATTTATTTCCCCGTATACTATAAAGTGTTCTTTCTTCTGTTTGGTGAATATGGTAAACTTTTTAACTAATGGATATAACCATCAAACTTCCCCAGTTGATTACTTACATTAAGACAATATTTTTGTGTATTATATTTGCCATTATCATTTGCTAAGTTTTGTTGGACTTAATTCTATGGACGCAGATAGACAAAGTGTAGTAAAAAAAAAACACCTAAATGTGTATTTTAGATGTTTCACTAGTCTGAAACATGTTATGGAAGCAAAATAGGCCAAACTACATGCAACATATGTCTGCAGCTGGACTCAAACAGAGGACAGTGTGATTTCATAGCCAGAATCTTAAACCCATAGGTGTTCAGGGACACATTTTTTCATCATTTTAAGGTTGTGGTGAAAACAAGATGGGGTCCGAGCGGATTACTGTAACGATGATTATTACTCATTTTAGTTTATGGGGTGTTTGTGGGTGATTTTATATATAGGCCTATATTAGTTAAAGAGATTCAGTAATCAGTAATTGATGCACTGCAGTGTTTGGACAGCAGAGGAGGCCAGTGTGCCTGCTGTATGTCCCAGCGGCCAGAGCAGTTGCACCCAGGCTCAGTAAAGTGGTTCCCTGGAAGAACTACCCAGGTCGATAAACAGGAGACAATTTATCTTGTCATTACATCATAGTAAAATTACAGTTTGAGATTAAGTTGTAAAACCCTATAAGTGACATGCAGTGGTATGATACAGGTTTGATTGAGACAACTTTCTGTACAGCATAGAAATAGAAATAGAAATCTGACAGCCTGACTAAATGTCCTTGAATGACTTTGCCCGTTTCCCTCTTTGCTAGCTTGCTGCTGGCTCACCAGAGAATTTACAACTCAAGGAACACCGTCTTGACCGTAAGGGAGCCTGGAAGGAAAATTGAATGAGATTCAACTCTTCTTTGTTTGGCAGGGGAGAGGGAGAAACACCTGTTTCCAGTGCTTACTCTAAGCTAAGCTAACCGGCTGCTGGCTCCAGCTTCATATTTACTGCACAGACATGAGAGATATCAATCTTCTCCTCTAACGCTCGTCTAGACAGCAAATGAGCATATTCCACCCAATGTCAAACTAGCCCTTTAAATAGCATACGATGGGGAATTAAAAAGTGCCTTTTAAGTTAATCATGGACTCACTATTAAGGAACACGGACACGTCTGCACAGCAATGTAACACTGACAGTGTAGTTTTAAGGGTTATGTGTTGGTAGATAAATATTTGATATTATATGACTTACTGTATGTCTACCAGAAGAGATATTGAGTTTACCCTTCACTGCCTTCCTGAGACGAGGGCCACTCCACTACCAGTTCCAGTAAGGTCTTTAAACAGATGTAACAGTAGGACATGGAAACACACACACACACACACACACACACACACACACACACACACACGCACACACACTCGCGCGCGCACATGTAGTAGAAGTATAAAGTAGCATTAAATGGAAATATTACTGTAAGTACAAGTACCCAACATTTAAAATATAGTGTAAATCTACTTAATTACTCTCCATCACTGCTTTTTGAAAAGAGCTGCAGAAAATCTGGACAATTTAACATCAATGGATTAAATTAAGGATTTATTATTGTTTAAAACTTCAGCATTAATACAGCCTTTAGTTACAGCTTATATACTTATAGCCTATTAAAAGGTATCTTATTTAAAAATGGTACGCAATAAATAATGCATCTTTAAAAGTCTATAATTCATTCTGTGACCTGTAGAGTCCTGACGCTGAAGCTTTCACCCCTCCATTCATGCAAATAACTTTCTATATTGTCACTCAATCTCCATCTGAACAAGAAAGTGGGAATGTGTGCAGATACGCGTAGCCTGAGAACTCAACGCAGCGGCTGCAGAATGAATGAACAAACAATCGTGTGTTAGAGAAGGGAGTGACATGTCCAGATGTTTATTCAGTTGTATTATTCTCACAGTCACACACAAATGCACATGAAAGCTGGAAGAAGTATCAACATTCCTCGATTTATGCTCCTCCCACTCTTCCTTAATGTGTTCAAGGATTTTAACCCTCTTCAGAGTTCCAGGCCTACCAGCTTTCTGCGTATGTCAGCTCAATATATTTAGACACACTCACAGACGCTCACAGATGCCTGCTTGGATAAAGCAGTGTGTGTTCAGGCCAAACACAAGTAGTGCAGCAGGTTTGCCTGCAGCTGCAATCGTGTCTCAGGGCAACAACCTCAACAGCAATCCAGCCTAAAAGATTGATTGGGTTATGTACACAAAGATCAGACTCAAGTTCAACTCAATAGAAGCTAAGTTTCTGTACAAACAGGATAAATATGCTGCTTATGTGATTGCGAATAAATGTGACCATGTGTGTTCATTTATGTGTGCTTATTTACCACTAGAATGCATGTTTTTATCCAGCCTAAAGCTTTAGCCATGCATGTGTTGGAAGCCTTTATGAAGCAGGGAATTTCATGCTTGAAACTGCTGTGAAAAAAATCCAACTTAATGTTAGTTATGATCTTAGTGGCATACCAGAACACTATATCACAGGGTTGCACAAGATCAAACACACACATGTTAAACTCACTTGCACAGACAGCTTGTGAACGTATTTCAGGCCAGAGCTAAACGATTTCAACCTTTCACCTCCTCTCCAACTCTCTCTCTCTCTCTCTGTCTCTTCCTGTCTCTCTCTCTCTCTCTCTCTCTCTCTCTCTCTCTCTCTCTCTCTCTCACACCTGTTTGAGTCAAATGTCACACTCAGGCAGGCCACAGATTCGTCACACACACATGTGCCAGTTTAGATACATCAATAGACAAGAGAAAGGGGAGGCAACTGGTGGAGAAGGGGCAATGGGACAGAAACAGTTTGATGTGATGTCAACAGCATGCGCTATCAATCTCAGGGTGTGTGTGTGCGTGTGTGCATGTGTTTGTTATTTCACAACTTTCAGAGATCATCCGACCTTCTGCAAATGGGGGAATTTCATCAGAGAGGAGAAGTGGACGTTTGTGCTTACCGATCAATGCTGCTGTGTTTGTCCATTCTAGTACATCGATACAGTATGTGAGGACTGATTAGTATTTTTACCATTCAATGGGCTCATTGAGGAGGGATTGGCTTAAGGGCTTTAAAATATTTGTTTTAAAGGAATAGCTTGACATTTTGGGAACTATTCATATTTGCTTTGATTGATGATTCGATGCTATGCTTGGATGAGAAGATGGAAACCTCTCATACACTAAATGTGAACACAAACACAAGGACTGGCACATAATAACCCCTAAAAAGCACAACTTGTTATTTTTACACTTCAGTTTTTGTGCAAATTAAACACATGGGATATAACGTGTTGAGAATCTGCTTCATCGGGGCTTTATGGGTGTTGTTTGATTAGATATGATTGACCTGGCAATATAAGCAAACGACCCACGCCTGTCATCCCATTTAAATGCAAATGTTGCTGTACAGACTGATGGCGAATCAGGTTTTAAGGGCCTTTAATGGATAAGGCTGGTGTTGTATTGTCTACAAATCCCATGAAAAGATCAAAAGCAACAATGCAATAGTCTGTCTCTCAATACTTACCCTGTCTGGCGTTCAGCAGTTAGCCCATTGTTATGAAGAAGCAAATCTTTAAAAACAGATCATAAATATATAATATACTTTCCTTTTAGGTAAGGCTCAATAAAAAACTAAAACAACTGTAGTTTGTAGCTAATGTTACACAAACAGGAGTAGATTTGTAGCGCATTTGGTGGGGACTATTTTCAGCCATGGATGAATACACATTGGTGCTCTAGACTCGTGAGTATACTGCACCTGTCTTTAAAATAGATTACAATGCTCATGTTCATTTAATGGTGTGGCTCATTGATGTGTTTTTTTTAAAGTTTTTGGACAAAATTGAGGTCTATGGCACAGATGAATAAGCTACACATGCAATATTTGTTAGAATAGCTTCATGTGATTTGTTTATAACAAGATAATTATAGATTATTAAGATTTTATCTTTTAGGTTAAAGTTAAGGCAAGTCTTCAGGGAACTAATGTAAGTCAGTGCAATGGCCTCCTAAACAACAAACATCAGAATTGCTTTATTCGCCAAATGTACAATGTACAGGGGAATTTCACTTGGTTAAAAGTTAAAAGGTTAAGTTAAAAAGTTGCAGTATAATAATTATATATAGTTAAGAATGATAGAATTGCTAAATTTTTTGCGATATACACGTTAGTGTTTTACATTCTTTGACACGGAAACAATTCTTTTTCCATGTGCAAATGTGCGTAATAATCCAACCTTCTAACACCCTTATTGTTTTGACACTCAACTACAGCTCACCCTGCCATCATGTGCGAGCGTGCACGTGCGTTTACAAGGGTGTGCACAACACACTCTTACACACAAACACATGGCACTCGTCACCTTCTGTTCTCTGGCAGGCCTGACGGACGTCATTAAAAGTCAAACAAGAACACAAGCAAGTGGAAAACCTGAGCAAGAGGGGTCACAGAGGAGAGCAGTAGTGAAGCAATGCGAAGGGGCAACGAGGACTGTCATGACATTCATTTCAACCTTCAACCTCCCCTGCAAAAAAATCAATTTCCCCCTCAGACTCAATCTGATTTTCTTGGCTCTCTCTCTCTCTCACAGTGGAGGGCCCCTCCTCCTCTTCATCCTCCCGCCTCTTTTTACTCTGTTTTTATTCCCTTAAATCTGGGTGTGAGGCCCTGTTGCTCTCACCGATCCCTACGTCTCTTACTCAAGTGTAAAACAATTCTAATTATTTTTTGGCATGGCCATAAATAAGTACAGCATTGCCCGGGGGCATGTTGTACAAGGGTTACAATGTAGGTGTATTCATTCTCATTATGTAATAAAAATACTACATTCCTGTACACAATACTATATCGAATACTAACAAATTGTTGCGAAACTGAACATTATAAATTATTCTCATTCAAATATATATATTTTTTTTCTTTATTTCAATGGTAGCCATTTTTGCAAAAACAAGTATTGCACACTCACCAAAGAACATTACACACATTACATACATTACATACATTACATACATTACATACATTACATACATTTAGCTTGTACACTCTTTGAACTAACAGCCTTTCTTTCTCTCTTTTGTCTCCATCTCCCTCCCCCTCACTCCTGCCCTGCGCGCCCTGCACAGCCTGATGACATCACGAACAGCCGGTATAAATCCAGCCTATAGGATCGCTGCACAGCTTTGGGTGCTGACTGAACTGTCTCTCCCTCTTCTCTCAGTCTCTCAGTCTGTCGCTCCCTCGCTTTGCAGCCTCTCACGCACCCTCACAGTCTCTCTACCCTCGTACCTTCACTCCGCTGCAGACATGGTCGACGCTTTTGTGGGCACGTGGAACCTCAAGGACAGTGAGAAGTTTGATGATTACATGAAGAAGCTTGGTAAGTGTGGTGTTTTGTGTGTACACTTGATGTATGCATGCGCGTGAGTGCGTGCGCATGTGTGACAGCAGAGGAGGATGATGCAGGGCTGCCAATGCTGCATGCGAGCACATGTAAAAATGGGGAAATCTAAACGTTTTAAGGAGTGTTTTTGTTAAACCTGTTTCAAGTAGCCATGGAAACGTATAGAAGATAATTGGAGACAATGAAGGAGTAAGCAAGGGAGGAACCAAGATGGAGAACGTTAAAAAAAAAAAAGAAAAAGGTAGAACAGGAACAAGGGGGTGGGGAAGAGAAGAGAGAATATGAGAGGATGGGAACCAGAGGGGGAGGATGAAGAGGAAGAGTGGTTGACCGCATGGCCTAAGTGCTGCTAGGGAGGGGTTCTCTTTTTGTGGAGATCTCCCCCCCCCCTGTGAGAAACCATGAATGGCAACAAACTGGCATTCACACACTTGAGCATAATGGGGGTGACCTTCGCTGAAAGCTGTTCATTGTTTGAGGCCATGGGAGGAGTTTACTATTAAGATGGTCCCAACGCAGAGGAGCTAATGGGACGGGAATGCATGTAGAGATAATGTGGGCATCAAAAATATCTCACACACACACCCATAGTTTGGTGTGTGTGTGTGATAGGGGCAGGTGTTCAGACTTTTACAACCGTGAAGAATGACTCTAAACTATTTGACTTTGTGAGGTTGTGTGAGCGAGAGATTCATGTCCACTGACCCCAGAGCCATATTAACATCGACCATAGAAACGGAGACCTTGTATTGATTGTGGGAAAGTAGCTGTTTCAGATCTTGGAGATAAACTGTATTGTCAGCCCAAAAAAAGAGACCCAGATTTTCTCCTTTTACTAGATTATGGTGTGAGTCACTGACATGCACTTTCTTGATCTATCGCACACACACACACACACACACACACACACACACACACACACACACACACACACACACACACACACACACACACACACACCCTAAATGGAAAGCGAGTAATCATTTGCACACCTGCATGCCCAGGCAGGTCAGTGGGACCCTGCAGTGTTTGAAGAACACGTTGCAAGGTTGGACTGCAGACAAATAAAGATTAGAGTGTGAAGGAGAGCTAAAGGACAAATGCAAAGCTACTCCATTTTTGTTATTCAGTTCAGATTTTCTATTTTCTATTTTTTTCTTCACAGACATCCAAAAATGCAGTCCAATGCATTTTGTAGATGAATATTCACACAAAAAAGGCAAACCAATAAAGACTAAAAACCAAAAACTCAAAACTGTTTTAAAAATCAACAACATAAAAGCTACATTCAAGTTAATAATACACTAATAAAAATGACTCTTATAGTACATATATACTTGCATATCCTGTAAACGTATGTTTTTACATGCACGTAGATATATAATAATACATTTTTTTTTTAAATTGTGTCGCGCCAACAGCGGGTCAAAGTATTCACTTATCGTGTCAAACATTTAAACTTCTCCTTGATGGACTGACGCACACTTTGGTGCTAATGTTCATTGTCTCCAGAGAATACGTTTTGTGATTTACCTGACTTTTCCTGTAGTGCAAACAGAAAGTTAAACATTGTTGTTCAGAGCAAAATACCTCGACAACTTTTGGTGGCATAATTATATTTATATCACTTTCATGTAGATGGCATAGCATTTAGCCTAAAGCACTGGCAGTTGAGAAGAAGGCGTTGTCAGCTTGTTTGCTCTGGTTCTGCTTTACTGCCTCACAGAGCGTCTCTTTTATTTTTTATTTTGGTTATGTATCAAAGCAACCATCCTACCATCCCCCAGAATATTAAATGACCCATGTCTTTGTTTTCTCCAGGGATTGGCTTTGCTACACGTCAGGTGGGGAACATGACCAAGCCCACCACCATCATCTCAGTGGACGGTGACACGGTGACGGTGAAGACCCAGAGCACCATGAAGAACACAGAGCTCTCCTTCAAGCTGGCAGAGGAGTTTGATGAGACCACCGCCGATGACAGGAAAGTTAAGGTGAGAGGTCAAAGGTCAAACGGGAGATCAGCGAGGAATAGCAACAGTCGAGAGCAAATGTGTAACTTTCAATAAAGAGTCTTTGCGTTCGGGTGCTTTTAATTTGTAACATGTATATTTTAGAAAATAATTCTATGTTTTGTGATGTCATGTGAAAACTTAATCTGCAAGGTAGCTATAGCTGTCAAATAAGGGAGTAAAAAGTACAGTACTTGCCACTGAAAAGTAGTGAAGTAGAAGTATAAAGTAGCATCATAAAATGGAAACACTCAAGTAAAGCAAGTACCTCAAAATTGTACTTTAAATACATTTTTTGGTTACATTCAATGGACCGAAAATTGTATTCATGAGATGATTTCATATGATCTTTTATGTATACTTAATAAACTCTCTCCGTTTGCGGCAGTCCCATGTAAAAATAGAAGATGGAAAGTTGGTGCACACACAGAAGTGGGACGGCAAAGAGACCACTCTGGTCAGGGAAGTCGACGGCAACGCCCTCACACTGGTCAGTGCTCACACAAAATGCGTACATTGAACAATATGTGTGTGTTCATTGTATTTTAACTTTGTCTTTCTCTCTCCATCACAGATACTTACAATGGATGAAGTTGTTTCCAAACGTCACTACGTGAAGGCGGAGTAAAACCAACACTGCAACCTCCTCCACCCTGATCTACATGCATCAGCTAAAGCCCTGCACCCCCAAACTCCTTCCCTCAGGCCTGGACAAGTAAACCTCTCGTTTGGCTGCTGCAGAATCCCCTTAACATTACTGCTGACCTCCCTTTTCTTCCTGTCCTTCTCTTTATACTGTTGTTCCTCCTACTGTAAGAAACACTTAATAATTTCCAATGATTTGTTATTTTCTCTAAAAATCCAGTTTTGCCTCATATTTTTTTTTTCTTCTTTTTTTTAGAAAATGTGTTGTGCACGGTGCCTGTAATAAACCTGGCAAAAATGTTTTGAATTTTAAAGGTTGTCTTTTTGAGACAAGGAAAAAATTAAATAAAAGTGTCTGCACAGTTGGACGTACTGGTTAAACAATGAAAATGCTCCAGGTGTGTTTTTGATCTTGATAAGTGTTTGTCCTACAGTTGGTAGGTCCAGAACATGTTTACTCACTAAAGTAAAAATGTATTGTCAACTGTGACTGAAATGAGCAAATGTCCTTGAGGATATTGTCACAATATCGTCATTTATTGTCCAATTTCAGAACAGTGTTAATGTCTTGACAGCTGTGATCAGTAGATGGTTATGTAAAGTTTTATTTAGTGAGCTTCAGCCAAAGGCCACAGAAAAACAGTCACTGTTGTGAATTGACCAGAAGTTTTTTGTTTTTTAAAAAAAAAAAAGAAAAAAAAAGGTCAGTAGGGCAATGCAATTGCACAAGTATAGCCATAGAATGTGATCAGAGTTTCCATCACAGCTGGTTTTACAGGAACTCTGTTAATTATAACTCAACTGTGTGTGTGTGTGTGTGTCTGGCTAGGGGAGGGGAGAGTTTTGGTGAAGCTTGCACTAGGCAGTATCCGAAATTAAGAGGGGCAAAGGGCCAACAAATCTCAGAATGCCCCTAAAAACAGTGATTGAGGGGCAGAAATTGCCACTAATATTTTGGCTTTATCATTCATGTTGGCACATGGGGTACATTACTGTATGCATTTTAATATTTGCTCATTTTACATTAAAAACAGCTATTATTACAGCTAATAGTTTTTTAAAAGTGCCCCCGAAGTTTTGCAAATGCCAAATGTCCTACACTGATTTGTGGGAAGTGTTCTGTCCCGTGCTTGTTGCTGTGTGTGTGTGCTTTCTAAATTTGGATCATTCCCTCCCACAGTAGATTGTCATGTGTTAGCGACAGACTATCAACTAGAGCCACGGTGAAGGGGTGAAAGGTCGCAGGCCGATTCAGGTGACCTGCCTCCACCTAAAGTTACCCTGAACTGAAATGGTCACAAGAAAGGATACAAATTTAAAAAGGGACAGTGCAATTACTAGTTTTCTCTAGAGGTTCTCTTGAACATAATAGAACTAGATGGCACTCGACAACACCCAGAAGAATAAAAATACTTCCCCTCTAAAAGGAATACGATGAACTTGAGCCCATTTGAAATGCTGGAAACGGGTGATATTAAATAATAGAAATAAAAATATTCAAACAATGTACAAAGATTAACTCGATAAATTAGTTATTCCCTTATGGAAGCAGAAAAGTTTCATATTTCACGGATGTCTTTTATAGAGAAGAAAAAAACTCCAGATCCATCCCAAGGTCAAATCAAACATTGCAATACAAGTTGAACAAATATGAAGTAAGATTCTACTTTTTCTGTTGACTGTTTCTGTGCAATTCAAATGATCTGCAACACGAGCTCCCAGCTCTGGTTGTGCAAGCTCGGGATCATACCTAATGTTGGCCATATTAAATTCATCTTGTACATCCGTCTGATAATAACAAGAGAAAGGAGAACGTAAGAAAACGAAGAGGAGTCAGGAGACTGAGCAATGAACTGGAGTCGTGTCAAATCACTACAGCAGGAAACCATCAATTTCTCCACAATCCTACAAGTGGGAGCTTTGAGACAAGGTAAAAAAAAAAGCACAAAGAAACAAGATGCAGATGCTTATCAGCTCATCTTGTCTTACCTTGACAGGGGGTTATCTGTCAAAAACAAGCCACCCTGTCAAATTTTGCAACTTTGAACTTTTTGGACATGACCTGGCGTGTAATCCCCTCAGCTCTGTCCTGGCCTGACTTACCTTTCTTAAAATGCTAAAGTTATTTGGCCCTCATGGACTAACTTTAAAAAGAAACATGAGTTCAAGGTCCAAAAACAAAAAGACATCAAAAGGCATTTTTGAATCTTCACAAATAAAAACACCTTTAATGGAGTTAACAGTTGTCATGCAGGAAGACGGTTGTGTGTGTTTCAAGCAGTCCCCTGGAGGCAAGCTACACAAACACGTATGTAAATTGACAAAAAGTGGCAGACAACCTCAGGATATCATTATAGCTTGAGGTTGTCACGCTCACTAGTATGGCATTACACTTCCTGTTTGTCTTTACTACTTCCTGTTTGTGTGTGTAGCCTTATTTGGGATTATTTGAAGGATTTTTATGTTAAATCCCCCTAAATCTGCTTAATGAAACCGGATAGCTGTGAAACAATATCTTGATTCCAAGTGGGATAGCTACTTGCTGCCATATTGGTTACACTTATCTGGTTACATAGAGTATGATGTGTAAACGCCTCCCTCTGAGTGGGAGCCAGAGGTTACTTTAGGACAAGTGGGGCTTGAGGCTTGGGGCTGATTTTGCAACACTTTACCTCTTGATATAGTTTTGTTCTTTAACTTGATAGGAAGTCTGCACTTGCTTTCAATAACATGGATTAACATGAATGGATGAAGATTTCTAGAATGAGCTATAATGGAGGGATTATTAAAAGATACACAGCTAGAAGTCTGTCACTCCGTCTGTTGCTACCCACTATTCCTTCTGTCTGACAGCTGCAATGTGTGGGACTGAAGATGTGTATGTTTGCGTTGTGCGGCCGTCTCAGCTGTGTTTGTGTGATCTGTGTTTCTTGTGTTTCTTCTTCTTTTTGTCCTCTTTGTCGTGCGTGTGCTCGTGGCGCCTCCTCTTGGATTTGCATTCGTCACTGCTGTTGCTGCTGTCGCTCTCTGACTCCTTCCTCTCCCTCTTCCTCTTCTTCTTCATTTTCTTTTCCTGGGAGGATAAACATACAAGTAGAACATGTGTTTTATGTGATGGCTTAAGCCTGATGTTTACATTGCATATTGGATCTAGTCGTTTGTATTGTGAATTTTGTATATTCAATGTGCTTAGTGTTTCTTAACTGTCTCTATAGAAGTGTCTTTACCTTTTAGTCCATCATACTCAGGACTACAATTCCCTTTGATGTTTTTAGCCCCACAAGTTCAACTGATTGACACAAGTATTCTGCATTAGGACTAATCAAGTAATGTTCCTCTAACCTTTGGTAAGGCTGCATTCACTTGCTACCTGTTCTTCCATTGAAGAAGGTCTCCGATCGAAAGATCTCTTATTAAAAAGATTTTTGCACAGTTTGAAGGGTGCTAATGCTTTTTTCAGTAAGTCTGATAGTGTACAAATCAGCGCCTCAGCTAAGTCTGATACAAGCCGAGTGGTGTTTCGTTCCTATCATTGTGTGCCAATAAGAAGGAACATAAGCAATGACAATGCAGTAATATGTAGGAAGCAGACGGCAGTTTCAATACCTCAAAACTGAACAATTCTTTTTCATTATATCAGCACAAAAGCAAAAACAAACAACACTTTTGACAGTTCTCATGAAGTGGTTTGTATCTCTCAGTGTAAGCAACCACAGACATGCAGTGCCATGCAGATGTGTGGGTTGTTGCGTTAGAGGACTCCCAGACGAGATACAAAAAGAGAGGAACTTGGGGGGAGGGGGTGGAGTGCTGCAGGACATGAACTGTCACATATTTACCTTCTTTTTCTTCTTCTTTTTGTCTGAGTCTTGCTGTGGTGCAACAGTGGAGGCCTGCTGCGGCGGTTGCTGCTGTGGCTCTTCATCGTCATCTTCAGGCAACAGAGCGTACTGCAAGCCCGGAGCGGAGAAACAGTCCTTTGTGAAGTGACCTGAAAAGAGTAGCTATTTCTTAAAACTGCACACATCAAGCAAATAACCCAGTAGACAGTTTTAGGAAACAAATGCAGAATCTGTCTTTTGTTCTTTCAAGATATGACAGTCTCACCCTTGCAGCCGCACTTTGAGCATGTTGTGTTGAGTACAGCTTCCAGTGTGATCCTGTTCCCTGTGTGATCTCTAAATTTCCTGCGTCGTCTTGAATCCTGCCTGCAAACACAAACAGACAATAATAACACACACATGTCCATGCACCCGTGCGGATACACACACACACACACACATACACGCATAATAAAGTAAAACCGTAAGCACTTACTCTGCCATAACATTGTTTGGGTCCAAGTCCTGTCCTGTTCCCTGATTGACAGCTTTCATCGAGAAGGACAACTTCACCTTGTCGCCCTGAATCTGAGAGACGGGACACAGAGCTTCAGTCATCCTGCTCACTTCACTGACACATCATGGTGTGTTTCTGTGTGTGCGTGTCTGTCTTCTTACCTCTCTCCCAATAACTTTAATCCACACCTTTTCCCCCATATCGACAATCTCTGAGGCATTTTCAACCCGTGACGCTGACATCTCACTCACATGTACCAGGCCTGTATGTTTGAGGGAAAACGTGTAGATATCAATCTACAAAATACATTTAATGCTGAGCAGAAATTGCTTTCAAAAGGATTTAGACACACGCATGTCTGTTTTGCTAATGTTTAAATATATCCATTAGGCTAATATCAAAACCATATCAATATCAAGAAATTGTGTTTTCTGACAATTAGAACTCTTAAAGACATGAAATAAATGCTGTTGTCCGAATAACTAGTATTAGTGCGTTTTCAACCAATCTGAACTGCCTTCACCTACTCCGAATTAAAACCGGTTCTAACTTAAATAACACATTTTAATCAAATACTCTCTTTGTAGCAACATTTAGTTTTTTGTTAAACAGTTTTTCTCAGGACTTGGAACACCATGGTCCAGATGCTGAATTTATTCCAGTAAACTTTGCTCATTTCGCCCTCCAGTGGTGAAAATGAGCAGCAGGCATTTAATTTGACATGCAGGTCAAGGACATTTTAACAACAACAAATCATAATCCAAAAAGTAACCCAAGTTTAAATATAGATCATATAATGATATCCCGATTCATCAATCTGTTCCACTTCTTAACAACCCTTTTGCTAAAAAAAACTTTTACTAGGAAGTCCTAGAGCTCAAACTGGGTGACTATGCTAACATAAGAAATAAGTCAACATATTGATTGCACTTTGTATTATGACAGATCCAATCTCTCTTCTGTAATTTGTGGTGTTTTAGCCTTCTTTTACAGCACTATTTCTGCATATTATTGTGATTTTTTTTTTTTTATTTTTTTTTTAAAATTGTATTTGCATTTTTGGTTTATTCCCCTTTTGGCATTTGTAAATGTTTGCAATAAGTCTATAGAGATAAATGAACTCTTTGCCAACCTTCCTTCTTGTATCCTGGCAATCTCACAAAGGCTCCGTAGGTCTGCACAGAGACCACCTCTCCCTTGGAAATGCTGTGCATTTGTGGCAGACCATCCAGTCCAGCAGGCTCGTGTGCTGGGCCATCACTGTCAGACATTGTCTCAACCGAGGTAGAACACAGAAATCAATGCGCTCTGGAAGATTGATAATGGAACATATTTCTTTATTTGCAGTGTCATAAAAATATGGGAGAATATTCTTTTTTTTTCAAGATTAGGTTGTTTTTGTCCATATAAAATCCTGTAGATTAACTCCAAGTGTTTGGGGGCAAGCGTTAAAGAAAACACGTACCATCAGTGTCTACTTTAAATCTATGTACAGTTCACATTTGAACAGAAGGTTTATGAGAAAAGTCCTTAACTTTGAATATTACAATATTTATTTAACATAGTGAAGACTATTCCAGTGAATCTGTTCAACTAATCAATTCCTTCCAATTTAACTGAACTAATAAACCATAATAGGAGAAATGACATTTAATATGGTTTGTAATTCAAGCAGTGTAATAGGGACAATGCACTTAATTATGAAGTCTTCATAACGGTATAACCTGTAGGCTAATATTTGTAAATTGCTAAATAAAAAAAGTACAATGGTTTGAGTTGTATATTTTTATCATCGTAATTGTGATTTAACATATTTTCAGTACTAGTCATATACGAGACATTCAAAGGGAAACTCGACAATATATAATAGTTTTAAAATATTAAATGTTCAGTGGTTAACACTTATTCCTCTGTGAAATTAAGCTATAGAAACACTTAATATTTGCTCTCTTCCTCATACTACTCAGTCTTAGGGATACAACAGAGTTGAGATTCAGAAAGTAAAAACATGTGCAGAGGAACCTTAGAAATAATAAAAGACTGCAGTATGTTTACTTAACTTTACATCCGCTGTAACAGAGTAGCTTAGCTTGAAGAGTAGCAGTGAGGCTAACGTTAGCTAACTAGATTAAAGCATTGTTATAGCTAACCTGGTTAACCCGACAAACACCAACAGGATAAACTGTCTGCACGCGAAGTATAAACCCCAATCGATAAAAGAATAGACAGTTCCCAATGTAGCATTAATTCAAGAGAAAATATACAATTAAAATAGTGTTACCTTTCGTTTTAGCAAAGCTGGTTCAGTTTAACATCCGGGGCAGATCAGTTTAACAACAAGCCATGTTAACCAATCAGCGCAGTCGGGACAGGCAGTGACCAATCACACGCCTCATAACCAGCGGAAGTAGTTTTCTCTTCTTCTTCGTTGTCGTTCGACGTCCCTCCATGAAAGACGGCCATTACTTTTTTTTATAAACTCTAGCATTAAATCAACGCTTTTGCCGTTTCTTGTTGACTAACTCAGGATGATTGAACCTAAGAAGAGAGCGGCGGACATGGCGGTGGTTCCTGCCGCCGTGAAGCGGCCCCGGACGGAGCTGGTGGCGGCGGCTCAGTCTCAGCAACTCGTGGCCATGGTGCGTAGAGTAACGTTACTATAACCAAAGTACTCACAGCGATCTGCTAGAGGCGACCCCAACACAAGGACCCGCATTCATCACTACACATTTAAGTTCACTAACTGCACTGAGAATTTTCTTTAGGTGCATGAATGGGACCATGTTGCTAGCTAAACGGATAAGCAGGACGAAAATAACATTACTGTGACCATGTTCAGCAACTAGGCCTGGAAAACGCTTGAATGTTTCGATTTTAATTTCCATCATTATAATTATGTGGTGGGAACTTTGGAGATGACACATTATTTACCAAGTCATAATTCTGCCTCAATGATTTCTGCAAGTCTCTAAAATTGCAGTTTGCGGTCCACTGTGATGAACATCCACTGGATCCTTAATTTGAATAGATTATGTGATGTGAAAGTCTTCCTGTTTAATGTACACTCAGTTAATTGTTTAATAGCTACATTTAGCTAAAATTGATGCAGTGTAATACAGTACCTTTGCTATAAATTCTACATTTGTGAAGGTTATTGTGTTAATTTTTGTGGAAACTGTTTTAGCGCGTTTTTTTAATTCAATTTTATTGTCATTTTGGATTTCAGCTTTTACATGACACAGATTTCTGCAATTCTTGGAAATGCCACCTTGCCCTGTTTGGCCTCTTTTTTAACACTATTTAAAATCTATTTAGAAATGATAAATAATAACTACCAATACTCAACAGAACCCAGACAATTCTGGATCTTTGTTGCCGATATTGATAATTAAGAGCCAATAAAAATCCAATTACAAATGGTCGTTTTGTAATATAACTTGTTAGGACAAACTACGTAAAGATGACATTGTTTCTGAATAATCTCAAATATATCTGTTATTTCTGTATTGCAATTTCTTGTTACTTATACACGTACTTGTACACGTTTGCTGATAACCTCTTACCTTGGGTAAACTATTATTGGACTGTTAGACTCTAAAGTTGACAGACAAACTTCTTCCATGGTTCCACTGCAAATATCTATATAACAATTCACCCTGCCCTAACCTCAAAGTGAGACTGCCACCATATTTGACCTTTTAATGCGTCTCCTGTAGGGTCCCCCACGGAGCTCCAGCCTGCAGGCTCCCATTATGCTGATGTCTGGGCACGAGGGCGAGGTCTACTGCTGCAAGTTTCACCCTAACGGAGCCACACTGGCCTCCTCAGGATTTGACAGGCTCATATGTAAGATATTAAAAATCCTGCAGTTCAAATATCCTTGGTAAAACGTATTCATACTTCCAGTTACTGTTAATAAGGTGTCGTACACTGTGTTTCTTTGCTGCAGTGATGTGGAATGTGTATGGAGATTGTGACAACTATGCCACTATGAAGGGCCACAGTGGAGCAGTGATGGAGCTGCACTACAACACAGATGGCAGGTATGAACGATCACAGATTAAGTCAAACGTAGGATACTCTAGTTCATTCTGCCATGAACATCTACAATATGGTAGTGGTTTCTTCTTGATTATCTCATTAATCACAATTTATGCGTCTATCTTTGACCCAGTACCAGTCAAGTATCAGCCAAAACCTGTTATCATTTTATTTCGTTGTTAGAGCTGTCAAAACAGTAAATCCACGGTGGAGTGCGAGTGTATGATATTCATTTAATATTATGATGTTACGATCACTGTTTTATAAGCATGCAACAGTTATTAGTAACACACAATCCTTGGAAGCTTTTGAATGACGGTTGTCAGAATAAAACATGGTCACAGTAGCTACAAGTATTTCCTTTTTGCAGCATTAGTTAAAGTTTGTTAAAGTTTACTAGCTGGCTCAGATTATTGACCAGAGATGTGTCAAACTCCTGCTTCTTAATTCAAGGCTTATCCTGCCGGTTGATAAATGTGTCTTTTAACAAGTTAATCGACTGTTTTTTTCTTTCTGTGTATTTCAGCATGCTGTTTTCAGCGAGCACAGACAAGACTGTAGGTGTGTGGGACAGTGAAACAGGTGAGAGGATCAAGCGTCTGAAGGGCCACACCTCCTTCGTTAACACCTGCTACCCGGCCCGCCGAGGGCCCCAGCTCGTCTGCACGGGCAGTGATGACGGGACCGTCAAGGTGAGGCTTCCAGCTGCAAATTAGTTGAAGCGAATTAATTGGCCTGGGTAGATATTGGAGGATATTTAATTAAACGTTTTATCTACTCTCACTGGTCTCAATAATAGACTATGTTTTGGGAAATTATTATTCTGTTGTCACAAATGTATCTCAAATACTCCAGTTCAGTTGATCAGGCTCCTGTTTATCTTCCTCCATGTGTTTGTCACTGTTGTAGCTGTGGGACATTCGTAAGAAAGGGGCGATCCACACTTTCCAGAACACCTACCAGGTGCTGGCCGCAACGTTCAATGACACCAGTGATCAGATCCTGTCAGGAGGCATCGACAACGACATCAAGGTACTGGGCTCCAGCATACACAGAAAACCTGGGAATTACCCTGCAAATGATAATGCCCTGGACATCATTTTTATTTAAAACATGTTATTTAAAATAAAATCATGATCAGATCTGAGAAATTCAAATTAGCTTGTTAGGAGATCAATACATATTGTAAATGCTGGCATAATTGGGATAGAAGGAAAAAAATCTATCACAATTATTTAAACCTATCAGCATGGCCAAGTTTGGCCCTGTCATGACTTCTATTGCCGCTCCACCTCGCCTTCTATCAACTGTGAAGAAGTCATGGAAATTAATTTGTTCGTAAAGATATCCAAGATAGCATGGCGGTCTGCCAGGTCCAAGTAATGACAAAGCTTTTACATTTCATCCATGGGCAGTCTGAAATAACTGGTTAAGATGGGAATATACCAGCACCATGTGTACCAAACTAGTCAGCTTGGCTGAACTGAGAAGTCAGAAAGTCTGAGTACTAGGAACAGATTTTTTTTTCTTTTCTATATATAGCTACTAATTGGATACCAAAATCCAATCAAAACTTGGTCGAAGAAGGAGGTTTATTCGGTCAGAAAATAATTGGAAGTAGAACAAAAAATGAATAAAGTAAACAAACCATAATCGAAACAAAACCAGAGGAAGTTGCACACTGTCGTCTCAGGGTGCTGTGTTTTGTACGTGTCCCTTCCCTAACTACCTATTCTTACGGAATGTATGCTGTGTATCACGTTTAAAATCAGGCCATAACAAAGCCACGGACCTTTATCTGTAGTTAGTGAAACAAACTGCATGACAAAATGATGGATCTCATTGTCAGTCTGCCGTGAAACTGTCTCCCTCAGGTGCCGCTATTCCCATAAAATGGTTAATTCGCTGCTACATCTGCTTCACCTGTCTTTTATAATGCTGTTCAAGAATTACATTTGTGTTTTATGTGTCATTCTGTTACCTTTAAACCTACTGCAGGCTCCTGTGTGGCTTTATGTCTGACGTGTTGTAGTGTGTTCATGTGCTGTGAGAACCTTTTTTCTTTTTCTTTTATCCTCTGGACTCCAACTACAATCATGACAACTGGTTCTACTCTTTGTTCTTTACATGTAGGCCTGTGTACTGTATGTCCTCAGCTGTTTTTTGTGTTGTGCAGGTGTGGGACCTGAGGCAGAACAAGCTGATCTACAACATGCACGGCCATGGGGACTCAGTGACTGGACTCAGCCTGAGCTCTGAGGGATCATACCTTCTCTCAAACTCCATGGACAACACAGGTAAGATGATTGTGTGTATATTTACAGAATAAGAAATCCCTTTTCCCAGCTCATAACACTGAAGTTTCTATGGCTGAATCCTTTATTTGTCTTTTGTCTGTGTAGTGCGTATTTGGGATGTCCGACCATTTGCACCAAAGGAGAGATGTGTGAAGATTTTCCAGGGCAACGTTCACAACTTTGAGAAGGTAACAATATAATAAATGGTAATAATAAACTTTCAGAGTGAAACTTACAGTTGAACAATATGAAGAAGTATTTATGTAGAGGTATTAAGACAGGGAAAAAACACATGAACATGTTTTTACTGGTGAAATATCATACAGTATGAGGAAAATGCAGTATTGCAAATGTAATTTATTGTAAGTTCAGTTCAAATATAGACATCAGGAAAATGTATTAAAACAAGATGGATTTGAAGCGGGAAAACGGGCTGGAGTGATTATAAAAAAATAAAAAAAAATAATAATAAGTTGGAGATAAAAATGTCAGTGGATGTTTTTGTGAATCACATTTAATCCAGCAGCCTAGTTTGTGTATTGACTGAGTCAATAAAGGATTCTCAGATCTTCCCTCCCTCTCATTGAATATTACATGACATCTTTCTCAAGGGCTCAACTGTCCTTTTATAATAAACAAAAGTTCATGTTTCATCTTACTATGTTACCAGCAGCTCACATGTAGAATGGTTGTGTCAGGTTGCTAATAAAGTTTCTAACATCTGTTCTTGTGTTTCAGAATTTGCTGAGGTGCTCCTGGTCTACTGATGGCAGTAAGATTTCTGCCGGCTCAGCTGACCGGTGAGAGACACACACACACACACACCTCACAGATAAATATCCATCTTAGATTGCAAGCTAGCTGTAATGTTCTCTATGCAATTTAACTCTTTCAACTTCTCTTAATCCACCAACAACAGCATAACTTTATATAAATAGCACAAAATGTATTGTAACACAAATATGATATTCCGTCAGTCTCGTATGTCTCACACCAGGAGTCCTTCTAGCTGTTTTTTGTGTCTTTGTTTTATAGATTTGTGTATATCTGGGACACCACATCACGCAGAATCCTGTACAAGCTGCCGGGCCACGCCGGCTCTGTCAACGAAGTGGCCTTTCACCCAGAGGAGCCTATAGGTGAGTCAAACTACTGCTTTAGGCTACATCCACACTTTTAAAACGAAAATGATCTCCGTCCAAGCGAGCGTTTTAACACTGTTTCAGAAATAATCTCCGTCCAGACTAACACACCTGAAAACGCACATCACATGACAATTCACGTACACTGGGCATGCACGCGCCGGTGTAAATGAGAAGCAGGGCTAATAACGCCGTTAGATTTGCAAATCGCTCCAATAATAGCTTTTCTTCTGCGCATGTAGGCAATAGTAGCATTATAAAATCCAGAATTTAATTGCACAACAGCTGCTAACATAGACAACAAGTTCAGCAACGCCTGTAATTTGTTATCCATGTTGAACTAACAACTGATAGTCGAGGGTGTTAGTTTTCTTCTGGAGAAGTGTCTCATGATCAGGGCATGACGTATGAGGGAAGGACACGTTGTGACTGGTGAGACCCAATCAGGAAGTGAACGTGGGTGTCTGTGTCATCCTTTTCAATAGTCTCCGTTTCTGCCCATCCAAGGCAATCGCAGAGTTTTTGGATGTAGCCTTAGTCTCAGGGTACACGCTGTAATACGCTGTTAGGGGAATGGAATAGAGATATTTACAGACTTCCTGTGGTTATCTTGAGCAGAGAGCCAGAGGGTCTTTTAGGGAAGGTCATTTTTAATATTTTGTGGTTTTACCAGCCTGTGGTCGTCACTCAACACTTAGTTTTTATGTGTTCATGTGACATTAACTGTTATTTAATTTCGGGCTTTGTTACAAAACCTGACTGACAATAAGAGTTTAATCATCTTTTTCTTTTTGTTCCTCTTCACAGTGCTCTCTGGCTCCAGTGACAAAAGGCTCTACATGGGAGAAATTCAGTAGGGTGTGTGTGAGAGCATTTGTGAGTGTTTGAGAGCATGTGTAAGTGTGAGTGTGTGTGCGTGCGTGTGTGTGCGTGTGCGCGTCCTGCAAGAGAGTGTCCTGCCTTAGAAGTGGATGGGTGGTGTTCGACAGCAGGTTAGGAGTCTCTGTAATTTCATGTGCATTAGCTTGTCACAGAACAACCTCAGGACGTGTGCTTGAAGTTTATTATCAGTCACAACAACCTCCGCAATGACTTGTTTTTTATTCTGATTTGTTTCTTTTTAATAAACTTGAGTATTCTGTAAAAACACTTTGTGAGAATCTTTTGATGGCGCTTTCCTCTGTTTATAGTAGTTACCTCCTTCAAAGAGGTTATGTTTTCGGTTTGGTTTGTCACTCTTGTCTCTCAGTAGGATTACAAAAAACGACTGGCCCGATTTTTATTGGTGGAAGGGTGTAGCATGTGCCAAGGAAGAACCCATTAAATGTTTGAGCAGATCTGAATCACGGGGCAGATACACGCTTTATTTTTCAATTATGGAAAGGGCCTTGGCGGAGGTCTGCTCTCTTAAAGTGCCCTTCTAGTTTTACATGCAACCTACTGATGGTTTTATCCACCAAATATGAGTAATAGACAATAAACAAATCTGTTTATGCACAGATAAAAATCCATTGTTGGAGTTGAAACGCAGCAGCAGTACATGGAGCACTTCTTACAGATTAACACATGTTATAATATTGACAAGAAGTTGAACTTTGATATGAACACAGGGACAATATGTAAGAATGACAACAGACTCTACTTTCTGTGCAAGTTTACTGTTTTAAATGTGGACAGGAAGTTAATGGTGTTATTTTACAGATATGTCATATTTTGTCCTCACCATGTTAGGTATTTGTAGGTATAGATGTTTAAATGTGCCAAAAAAAAAATGGTTGAGGAAAAGTGTCACAGTGGGCAGTAAAATCACTGGTGAGCAGCAACAAAAAAAAAAACTAAAATTAAAAAAACATTTTTAGACAAATAACAAGGAAAGCAAAACTCATGATGGACAGATGGTTGGAGATGCAGGGTGCTGAGGGAAAATGAGGGTAATTAAGTTACATTTTTCAATTATTCTATTTGCAATGAATGAACTTCATTCAAATGCACCACAAATGGTCTCTCAGTTCCCAACACAACCAGCCCTCTATCTATCTCTATCTCTCTATCTAGCTATCTAGTATCTCTCTATCTCTCTATCTAGCTATCTATCTCTATATCTGTCTCTCTATCTATCTATCTCTATATCTCTCTATCTAGCTATCTATCTCTATATCTGTCTGTCTATCTATCTATCTATCTATCTATCTATCTATCTATCTATCTATCTATCTATCTATCTATCTCTATATCTGTCTATCTGTCTATCTGTCTATCTGTCTATCTATCTGTGTCTCTATCTATCTATCTATCTCTATATCTGTGTCTCTATCTATCTCTCTATCTATCTGTCTCTCTCTCTCTCTCTCTATCTATCTATCTCTATATCTGTGTCTATCTATCTATCTGTCTCTATCTATCTCTATCTATCTATCTATCTATCTCTCTATCTATCTATCTATCTATCTATCTATCTATCTATCTATCTATCTATCTCTATATCTGTGTCTCTATCTATCTATCTATCTCTCTCTCTCTCTCTCTGTCTCTGTCTCTCTCTGTCTCTCTCTGTCTCTCTCTGTCTCTCTGTCTCTCTGTCTCTCTGTCTCTCTGTCTCTCTCTCTCTCTCTCTCTCTCTCTCTCTCTCTCTCTCTCTCTCTGTCTGTCTGTCTGTATTAAAAAAAGAAATAAGGTCTTAATTAGAACTATAAAGAGTTACTTGCATGTTATTCATGTCTGCACAATGAACATGGGTTTACTTGGCTAAGTAGGGCTTTGCTTATGGGTCACTTTACATAGCCTATTAGAATTAAATGTTTTGGAGCTTTGCTCTGTAGTAAGGAAGGAAAGCCACATTTGTTTTAGCACCTTTTAAGCACAGGCAATTCAAAGTGCTTGAGGCTGCATAAGGTGGAGAAATGCATTTGTAAAAAATATAAAAGTTAAAATTCAATCGAATAAGGTAGACAAAACATAATAGACTAGAAACAGTTACAGTGCAGAGTAAGGTATATTGTGAAACATATTAAACAGCACGCTTAAAAGTCAATATGCTTGAACTGTTTAATCACTTTTTTATTTGAGAAATAGTTAAAGTGAATGAAAAAAGTGATAGTAAATTACATATAACATGTAATGGGGGTTTTTCCCCGTTGATTGTCATATCGCCTCGCGATAAACACCTCCGCGGTCATTATCTGCCTTTGGATCATATCTTAACTTTCTGTGAAGATCACTTTGTGACATTGCCGCACTGCTCTCATGGTAAGTAGCTGAGATTAAACAAGGCTGTTAATTGTGTTTCTTCCGCTCTGAATAACCGCAGCCTGAGGAGACGAGCGGCGGGCCGGCTGCTCTCCCTCCCCGGCCTGTGTCCACACTCAGATGGGGGTGGGAGGCGATTACAGACTATTATTTTCGGCTGTCTGAACCTCCACCACCACCGCGAGCCCCAGTTTCTTTTGTGCTCCCTTTTTTTGAACGCCTCGCGGGACTGCTTCTCGGCCGCGCGCAGTCACGCACGCGGGTCTGCAGAATCCACGCAGCTCCTCCTCGAGGGGGTCGCGGTGACTGAGAGCCCCCACCCCCTCGTTTCCCCCCCCCCGGCTCCTCCTGCGCCCGCCCCGGCACCGATTGTTGACAAAAGACGCTGCGAGACGGAGCGAAGGAGCCCGGAGCCCGGTACTGGTGAGCAGATCCGCCCGTTGACTAGTTTCCCTGAGCAGTTAGAGGAGAAGAAGGTCGGGACGACGGGGGTTAGGGGGGCACGAGGACTCTTCCGTTCCTAGAAAACCGTGAGTCACAACTGGCTGCTTTGTGTCCGAAGCGGAGTGCATGTAGCCCAACGTTAGCCGTATAGTAACACTGCGGGGTCGGTCCCCTCCTCCCCACCGCCCCCGTGTGATTCGGTATCATATGATGCTAATTTCTGTCTATAGCCCGGGGCAGATTATGACAGCTTTCCGTCTCTCTTTGTGTCTTTGTGTGTCCCCTCTTCGGAAGGTGTGGCCGAGGTGATTCGGTTGTCGGTGGTGGTCGGACCGCAGCAGGCCGGTGTGAAGTCAGTGGACGCCCCCCCCCCCCCCTCCTCCTCCTCCTCCTCCTCCACCTCCGCGATTGGTATTTACCGACAAAAAAAAACAGCGGCCAAGATGGGTCACTCGCTGTGAGAAGAAGGGCCAGACCAGCGTTACAGGAGGAGGCGGCGGCGGCCTTTGGCAGGTCTTATCATCCGGGAATGGTGTGAGCTGAGACGGCCAGGCAGTCTGGATCTGACCGGGGACCCGTCATTCCCCCGGAGCCTCCGCGGCTCCAAGCCGCGTCCTGAGCCCTCCAAGATGGGGAAGTGCGACGGGAGATGCACGTTGCTGGTGATATGTTCACTGCAGTTGGTAAGTGTGTGTAACTATATATTTGTTTGTGTGTATGTGTGTGTGTGTGTGCCAGAGCTCTCTGTTCACTCACTCACCATGATGATATAATTAGAGCAGCATGCTACTGACACACAAGCACATTGTAATACATTTTTGTCCTGCCTCTGTGTACAGTCACACTAAAAAAGCTTTGAGCTGCAGCTGCTGGCGTGCCATGCCACATTACAGGCAAGGGTGTGAGTGTGTCTTTCAAGCAGGGTGGGGGGGCGCTTTGGTCTCAGGGTGGTCTGTAGTAGAGAGAGGGGTGATAGCCCAGTCCTGGCTAAAAACATGTGAATGTTAAGACGGACAAGGAGGCCCTGTTCACCATCTGGACTCCATTCTGGAGTTAAAGTTAGCTGTGTCTTGTGCCTACAAATAGCTCAAGACAATCCCTCTAAAATGTAATGAGTGTGTAATATGAGACAGCATCAGCTATTCCTGTAGTGAGAATGATGGAGCGCAGCAGTGTGAGGGCGAGTTATCCAGGCTATTGTTTGCAGGGCTGATGAGTTGTTGTGTGGCAGGGGGATTCATTCGGCCCATAGATTCTCATTAGTTTGGGGGAGCTTTTAGGGGGTGCTCCTCTTTTACAGTCACTGGACTAGCTGGTGCTCCAGGCAGTTACCATGGAAACAACTGCGGCAGACCTGTGTATGTGTGTCCCTGTCACTGTCTGTGTCTGTGTGTGTGTGTGTGTGTGTGTGTGTGTGTGTGTGTGTGTGTGTGTGTATATGTATTCTGTGTGTGTGTGTGTGTGTGTGTGTGTGTGTTTCTACGAGTGATTCATTTGCATATCTCTTCAGTTGTGTGTGTTCTGTCTTTTCCTCTAATATGTGTGTATATATGACCCCTCCCCCTGTCCCATAGGTGGCAGCCCTTCAGAGGCAGGTGTTTGATTTTCTGGGCTACCAATGGGCTCCCATCCTGGCCAACTTCCTGCACATTATGGCTGTCATCCTGGGCATGTTTGGCACCGTGCAGTTTCGCTTTAGATACCTTATCTTTGTAAGTATATCCCCTACCTTGTGATGATGCACACAGCTCTTGGTTACTTTAAATTGATAATGCATAAGTGTGCAGTTACTCTCATAGAGAAACTGATCTCTGTATCTGTTTGGCAGTATGCGGTATGGCTGGTTCTTTGGGTGGGTTGGAACTCGTTCATTATTTGTTTCTACCTGGAGGTTGGAAACCTGTCTCAGGTAAGTTCTGTGCTTCTTGTGTGTGTGTGTGTGTGTGTGTGTGTGTGTGATGTCTTGTGACAACTTGGACATTTGCTCTAATTCATCTGTCTTTAGTTAGATAATCACTTAGTTGAGTTTTGGACTTTAACGATTAATCAATTATTGAAATAGTTGGAGATCATTTTTATGTCCATCAACGTATTGATTAGTCGTTTAATCCTTGCAGCTCTATTTGAGTTTTATAATTATATAATTATTTAACTCACTGGTTCCCGGACTTCTGTCTGTTTGCAACTTTGTTACAGTCTGCAAGTATCTGCATGCTGTTACCAGTTTACCCTAAGAGTGATTATTCCTTCTCCAGTTGTTTCATCTAAATACTTAATGTAAAATTATTCAGTACTTTTTTTTTTTAAAAGCAGAGAATTGAACAAATAAACCCTCGTTTTGTGTAGCAGAAATATGTGTTTTTTCTTCTTTCTTATTCTTTTATCCATCTTTTATTGCGACCCCCAATATTTCCTGAGTGATGTCTTAGTGGGGCCCCGACCCCAAAGTTGGGATCTTAAATCATGTATCATGCTAAAATGTCAAATATTCTCTGGTTCCAGCGTCACACATCTGAGGAGTTGCTGCTTTTCTCTGTTTTATATCAGTGTAAATTGTCGGTGGGAAATTGTGATTGACATTTCTTATGATTTTCGGACATTTTGAAAAATAATCTGTTCATTAAAAACATAATCAACTGAGGAATCAACAATGACAATGTTTTCAGGACAGAGATTTTCTCATGACGTTCAACACATCCCTTCATCGTTCATGGTGGATGGAGCATGGTCCTGGTTGCCTGGTAACACCGGTGCAAGACTCTCACATGGCCCCTGACGACCACCATGTCATCACTGTGTCCGGGTGTCTCCTCGACTACCAGTACATAGAGGTGTTGAGTTCGGCCATTCAGGTCCTACTTGCTGTAAGTATCAAACACACACACACACACACACACACACACACACACACACACACACACAAACTGCGATACATGTACAATCGCTCATGTAAAGCAAAAATAGTTTAATATGTGAATTTGTTTGATACAATCAAATCAAACATACAATCAAAGTTAATATGAACAGCTGCTAATATCATTTATAGTAACAATTAAAATTTGATGATAAAAGCTTTGAGGGTCTGGACATTTTTTGTTTAGGTACCTTGAAAAAGCTTGAATTTGACTCTTATAAAGCTGTACGAATCCGATACAAATAATCATACACTGCGTTTCTTTTACGTTCACAAGCACACAACTAAAATGTTCTAAACATTGTTAAAAAGCATTATGTTTCTTTCACTTAAGTCAGCAGTGACTCAGCCTGTACAGCAACAGTCACCTAATTTCCGACCATCTCTTCTCTAACAGCTCTTTGGCTTTGTCTACGCCTGCTACGTGAGCAAAGTCTTCCAAGATGACGAGGACAGCTGTGAGTGCTTTTGTCTTCTCCTAAAAGTGTGTCCATCCTCTTCCAGCGCCTTGTTCAGCCGATCAGGTTTACTCGTGTCAATCTGTCGAGAGAGCTTCTGTGTTAGCGATCCATGGCTTTGGATGCGAGTGCTGTTAGTGCTGTTAGTCTTCTCCTGCCTGAGTCATGCGGGGCAATATCACTGCAGAGGATTCCCTCTGGGTGATCTGAGCGCTCTCTGTGAGGAGTATTAGAGATATCTGCCCGCTGTCAAGAGTGTCCGTCTGTCTGCTGGCTGGTGCTTCTCTGTGGGCTTGGGTGTGCCGTCTGTCTGAATGCTTGTGCTCCTCATGTGGCTCTCATGAGTGTTTCACTCAATAGTAGAAATGTATTCCTGTAGTTAGAATATGACATCTGAATTCCTGTAAAAGGAAGTGCCCCGCTGTGCCTGTCATGTCTGAACAGCACGCGTTGCCATAATTATATGGTCGTTATAACAAAGTGGTGATGATGAAATAACAATGACATGCAATGTAATGTTTTTGATGCGTTGATAATTTAAACCCCGACAGATACTGAATGTTTTAAGCTGATACCGATATTATTATTATGATTATTATTATTATTATTATTATTATTATACTGTGTTTAATAGTTGTCTTTTTCAACAATATATATTTTTTTATTTTGCATATATTTCTATTTGTTTTTTTGCAGTCATCATAACATTTTGTGTATTTGTAATATTTGACTACAAAATAAACTAAAACCACAATAAAAACATATCAGAGAAGAAAATAAAGTAGAAATATTCATCTTGATAGTTTAAAAAAATTATAAAATTTTTTTTTATTTTGTTACCATAAATCCATACCATAAACACATTTTTGGACAAAGAATTCAGAGCAACATATATACTGAGCGGGATATTTAACTGTTATAAAAAGTTTTCGGCAGATATAGGTATAACTGTAAACACTGTTTCCAAATGAACTCAAACAAATATTACACATTTCTGTTATGTCTTGCTTTGTATTGGCCAATATATACAACTGATAACTATACATCTGTAATAAACTAATAACGGACAATATTTCGGAGAAAGAATTGCAACAATACAACATCACAGAAGTCATTTTATTAAAATGTCAGATCTTGCGTCTGGAGAAAACAGATCCCTAACTTGCGGTCCACTGATCAGGGGCGATTTTCTTTTTCAGCTGGCACCACATAAGTTTGATCTTCTGAATCGATTGAGAAAGATTAGAACAATGTATCAGTGACATAGCTGCAGTGAGAAACATGATGTATCGGTGCAGATTCTGATGTCACAGTGGGTTTACAGTGTTATAAAGGTATACTGAAAGCATTATGATACCTTCATAGATTTTCTTGTCAAAATAGAATGTGATCTTGACATATAGCACTTGGTTAAAAAAGAAAAAAAAAGAAAGGGAAAGTGGATTGATGTCATTTCTTCTCTCTCTCTCTCCTTTTGAAGTTGATTTCATCGGTGGCTTTGACTCGTATGGCTACCAGCCTCCTCAGAAGTCTTCCCATCTGCAACTGCAGCCTCTTTACACGTGAGTTACAAATATAACATGCTCTAATTTTCCTCTTTTGTTCTGCTTCTTTTTGATCTTATTGTTGAACATTTGTCATTTTATGGGGTACTCCAGAGATTTTGATGTTGCACTTCTCACAAGTTTGGGGCCCTCACAGTCAATCAATGTTGCAGAGGACTTTTAGCCCCTCGTGTGGATCAGGCTCCAGAGTCTACATTTCCCACTATGCAACTCGACAGCATTTTTATTTAGCCTCTTAAATGTCCACTCCTTTAAAACCTCACTCCTCCGGTTTGTAATTCAATACAGAATACTTAATTTATTCCTCAGAGGGCAATTCAAGGCACGCATGCAAACAGAAATACACAAAGACAATTCATGTACACGCTAAAAAACCAAACAATCTAAAAATACAAGAATAACCTTATTTGTTAAAAAGACATTTCACATGGATTAATAGCAGGAATATGTAACACAGGTCGAAGTGTAAAAGGTCAAAAGTGCATTTATCAGTCTATACACAAGATGAACTTCTTTTTATTGTACTTTCTTCTACTGTGGCTGTTCACAAGTCTTACGGCTTCTGGACTAAAACCAAACTTCCTCCTATTTATCTAACATACAGACGATCTAAAACCATTCCTGATGGCAGCAGCTTGAATCAGTTAGAGGACATGTGTGGCGTCATAGATAATCTTATATGCTTTTTTGAAGACTTGCTCAGTATTAAGCTTTAGTATGGATCTTTGTGTTTTGCAAATCATTTTAGAACTGAGGTTAAGAAACACCTTGCAGTCAGTTCTTGTCCTTTAGACAAAGTGATGTGAACCAGCAAATAAATGAAAAAGTTAAAATACATTCCATATAAGAAGAATAAATGCAGGATTCTTGTTAAGCCTAATGACATTACAGTACAACTGTTTTCCTCATAAAGAGTACATCAAACTTTATATTTAAAATCAGTGGAGTGCCCCTGTCATGCCCTTACAGTATATCAAAGTACAGTATACCGTAACATTGATGTCTGACTGTGATTTCCCCTGATGTCATCATCTCTGCATCCCAGGGCTGGTTAACTGCTGGTAGCGCCCCCTTCAGGCCAAACCCTGACGGTGTCACTGTGGATGGAAGGCGGCGGTTGCCCCGATTACACTCACTCTGTGTGTCACAGTTTACCGGAGGAATGGACTTACCCCACCCAGAGGGAGACGTCTGTGCGTGTGTGCATGTGTGCTTGTGTCTGAGAAAGAGAAATACAGCCCTGAATAGAATGTACAGAGCTCAGGGAAGAACCAGCATGCCAGGTGGTGAGATGAAGGAGGAGGAGGAGGCAGGAGGAGGAGAGAAACAGAGAACAAGAGCTGGGGACACCTCTGTCAATTCACCGAGGACACACTTCACTAAACTGCCAGCTCTCAACACCACTCTCACAACTGTGTGTATGTTTGTGTGTGATTGTGTAACTCCACAGGACTAGCTGGTGCTTTGTGGTTGCACCCTGGACTCTTACCACTCGGTGACCCTGTGAATAATTATTTTTTTTTGGGTGCTTGTGTGTGTGTGTGTGTGTGTGTGGGCGGGGGATGTGGGCGGGGGGGTGCGTGGGGGGGGTCACATAATAAAAAGAGGCACGGCTCGTACCTGTTGTCGTTTTAGAATGTGGTGATGTCGAACTAGAGCAGTCTTACGATGATTCCCATTCCCAAAGCCATCTTTACCTCCCGTGCTGTTAAAACCACTGTTGGCATTCATTCAAAAAAAAAAAAAAAAGTCCCGGAGATATAGTTTCTTTAAAAACTAAAATAAAAAAAAAAAAGCCGAAATAATTTCCCAAAACAGCTGGGCACTGTAGATATAAGCTAGTGGTGACGCGATATACTGGTATTGACGATAACTGTGATTAAAGAAAATGAATAAAATATGAAATATTGATATCATGTTAATACCCTCGTAATTTGAGTTGTAATTAATTTGCCAAAATAGAGAAAAAACGCACAATAAGCAAAATTAAAGATAAATTTGGCTGATAACATTTTTTTTTTTTTTTTTATTTTTTTTTTATATATCGATATAGCAGCATTGTTATCCGAAATTCTTTTGCCCTGTTTGCGGGGATCATCTCAAAATAAACTACAGTGCCCAGCTTCATCAGAATGAAGGAACATGTCACCCAGTGCAACAGTGTGGCTCATTGATGTGTTTTTATTCATTTATTTTTCTATAAAGTTTTGGACAACAATGGATTTCACAGAGGAATGAAACATATCAAGCTTTGGCTACACAGACAGTACTTGTCAGTAGGATCAATTCATTGTTGGTTTTGGTCTTTTCATGCGATTTGTTAACAATGAAATAAATGTAGAATATCGTCAGACTTATCCTTTAAAGTTCTGCGTAACTGCAAAAAATCAAGTCAAATGTCCATTGCCAGGATATTTTGTTTTCAGGAAAATAAATGTAGCCTACTGTACATGTAGTGCTGTTGATTAGGGATGCAGATGGCTTTGGGATCAGGCATTAGTGTGTCTATGGGGGGTGGGGGGATACTGTGCATGTAAATAACCAGCCAATGATTGTTTTTGTTGGTTCCATTTAGAAAAGGGGGGTTGCATTAGGGGGCGGGTAGGGCTTGGGGAAGATGGGTACTCATCAAAGTTTTTCTTCATACCTGTTTCTCTTTTTGGATATCCTCACGCTGCCCTCTTCTAACCCACCTGCAGCTAATTCTTTCCATCACCTTTCTCAAAAACTACATTCGCCTCTATAGCTCATTTGCTGATTTCCACCGGAGAACGGTGATAACGGAGACGTGAGAGGAATATAATGTCATGGTCAGTAGTTTTTGTAGATGTAATTGGAGACATAAAGAGGGAAAAGGGAGACAGGTATAAAGTGAAGACCTTATTGGGTGTAAGGAGAAGTTTGAAATAATAAAAATACACTTTCTACGTTAAATATGACTTCTGTTGTCATCTGTAGACTCATTTGTCTCAATGAGCGTGACTAAAGGTTTAATAAAATTAGTGTATTCATTCATAATTTTGATCACATTATATTAATATCTGGATTATGGGCCACAGAATTACATTTTTGCCAGATTAGATTGGAAGATTATACAAAAAATGCAGCTGATATTGTACAATGAAGATTTGTCAAAATAATTTGATGCATTTTTAAATAAAGACTTCAACGTTCAACTTTATTTGTCCCCGTAGGGCAATTGGTTTTGCATCATAGCGTGTAAGATAAAACAAACAGCTCAACATTACAAAATAACACTTATCATATTCATAAAACGGGAGTTGTTTCATGTGGGCAGTGCTAAAGAGCTCACTGTGACCCTTTCTTTTGAGTTAATTTTTATGGCATTAAGTTAATATTCTGCAATAAAGATTAGATTGTCAAAATAATTTCAAAGAAAGATCATCCACTGTGATAAAACTGTGGTCATAAAATGACTCGTTGTTTATTTGATTGTTTATGACTATAAAAGTAGCTATGATCACATATGTAAAGATAGTGTAAGCCTATTAATATTTTATTATGGTTTGACTGTAGTAATTAAAGTTCAATTTGCTATAACTCATTTTTAGTATCTCTTTCTGCCAGCAAAGAAAAAAAAATGAACAACAACATAAGAGACAAAATTGTGCTTGACAGAGTGGGATGGGACAGATGTGTGAGATTTTTTTTTTAAACATTGCAATTGTTTTTGAGTTGAGAAAAATGAGATGTATATTCTAGCCCAACTTTGTAAGTAGGCTAAAATATGAATATAGCCTATGACTTTGACTT
Organism: Bovichtus variegatus; assembly: GCA_943593645.1. Classification (NCBI taxonomy): domain Eukaryota; kingdom Metazoa; phylum Chordata; class Actinopteri; order Perciformes; family Bovichtidae; genus Bovichtus; species Bovichtus variegatus. Next base: position 9,770,914 of record CALSCE010010855.1, on the reverse strand, counting down.
TACAGGCATACTTTATAGGTATACAGGTATACACAGGCCATGTAGTCGAGCACGACTGGACCACACCAGTAAGTCCAGCAGCCTATCCCAAATATTTCCATATGATTACCATAGATTTTCTTACAGGGCTGCCATCATCTAGTTGCATTACGTCACCCATTTACCGGTTCAGGGCAGTCTTCTTTACCCCAGTCTGCAGCCTCGGGGTCGTTACTGGCACCTTTCCAAAAAGCCAAAAGGGTATTTTATTGTTATTTGGGGCACACGCGCCCCTTTTTTTTCACACCACCCTCTTACATTCTTGAGGTGTAACGGAGCGTCCTGCAGCCGCACACTCACTGACCGTGTGGCGCAGCACGTTGCCATGACTGCCAAGCACCCCGTTACCGTAGAGACCCCGGTACACTGTGTACAGTCCACCCCCGACGAAATCACGTACTATCCCATATAAAAGTAGATAATTACATGTCATGTTACAGTGTTTTCTACTGTAAGTACCACCTACACCGTATGGCATCATATAGAAATATAAATATTTATTTTGTGGTTTATTTTAGTGACCAAGTACAAAACAGATACACACCAAATGTTTGTTTTTTATTAAAAAAAATAAATTAAAAAAAGGCATTTTTTTTTGTCTATGGACAACTAATGTGAATGAAGTCAAAACAAAAGGCATTATAAATACACAACACATAACAAAAGGGACCGGTCCGGTATGGCCCTCCCTCCCCTCCCGGTTGGCGCAATGAACCGCACGCTCTCTCTCATCCCTTCCCGTCATGCAGCGCTCTTGCCTGCTCCTCCGTTGAGCCGCCATGTTGTCGGAGTGAAAGCCTGGGGTGTCAGAGAGAAACTGGGGCCGAAATCCGCGTCCATCCTCCCTCTCCGCCGGTGAGTATCACCTGTTCCCCGGTCGCAGTAGCAAGGGGCATAGTTTATCCACGCATCGGTGCGGTTATTGTTGCTATGGTGGTTCTGAGAGCGGCCAAACGGGAGTATTTTGTGCGCGAGAAGCGGCTGCCTCCTTTTCTGCTGCCTGCCTCCTTCCTCCCGTTGTGTCGGTCTTCCGCTCCAGACAGCTCTCGGGCCTTTGTTAGCATCCGCGTCACGGGGACCTGTGGGGCGACAGGCTCTGCAGACCGGTAGACACCCCCGGGTGTTTATTAATAACAAGACGGTGACGTTAGGGCGCCACTGTCGCCGTTAAACACACTGTGTGGAGCCCGTGTTTGGCCACCAGTTCGCCCGGGCTGAGCTTGTGTCGCGAGGCCGTGTTATTGTTGGTAGACATGGGCATTGAACCCTCCATAACAGATCCGAGACTGACGTGAGGGGACGCAGATGCATGGAAATAAAACCCCCCGGTAACCGTGACGACCCCCTTTTTTTAACGGAGCTTCTACATATCCCCTTTAGTTTTGATGTGTCATGTCTGTCAGGGGGGAAATGTTTGGTCTGTGTTGAGACACCTCACGTTATCTCCTGCTAGCTGCAGGTTGCCTGCTCGTATTGTCACACCCCTGTCTGTGGCCGGTATGCGGTGGATTGATCCCCGGTATTGAATGATTAACCTAGTGAGATCGTGGAACACCGTGCATGTTTCCGTGTGCCGGGTTAAACTTGTAGCTTAACAAGTCGTGCGTGTTTCGCTTTGGGGACTTGGGAGTGTTGTGGATTTCCGGGTGTTTCTCTACCTGATCTCGAGCTGTAGCAGAGGAATAAAAAGCTAACATTTCCTTGTTGCTCAATGCAGAGTGGAGCAGGAAAACAAACGAGTACATATGTGAATGATCACTTGGCAAGCTGGTTTGTTTTTATCTTTTGGGACGGTTTTCGTCTGTGGAGGTGGAGTGTTGCACAGTGGTTTCAGCAGACTCTGAAGAAAGCTGCATGCGTTTGAAGATTCAGTGTCAGACAGACTCTGGCAAAGTTAATTACTGTATATGGCTCAGTGTAAAAAGAAGTGCTTGTAATTTCCTCATGGCCTGTAGGGACACTAATGTGAAACGGGTCATTTTAACAGAGATTAGAGCTTGTTGGATAAGTTGTAAAATACAAATGATATCCTTCTGACTGCTGAAAACCACTAGGATTGTTTTGCCCAATATTGACCACTACCACCACACAGTGTCTCCAATGCATTCACATTGCATGTTTCTTTGGTTTATCATTGCTCACATTATGACAATCTGTCTACCACCCTTTTCCTGGGTTATAAAACAGGGCCCCTCTGACCTTCTCAAAATAAGGGACACCAGTTTGTCTCAATGTCTTGGCAAATAGTCCGTAACCTCCCATGTGCAAATTTACGAATTATGATGATTACTAATAATTTAATTGGTTCCCATTTACACAATACACTGAGCTGCCAGTTTATTAGGTACACCGAGCTTAAAGTAATGCTGTCTTTTACAGGTAACATTGTTTTAGAGAGGTGTTGATTCAACTTTATGGTCATTTTGGAGGATTTAGTTGGTAGTGCTTTTGAACTGTATTGTGTTACACTTAAAAGTGTTTATTTTATATTTAGTCTACCCTCACTGATTTTAAAAATAATAATAATTCAAGACGCCTCCTCAGTAAAATTCAATACAATCCAACAACCAACCAACTGCAGCCTCCAAAGTTGAATTTGAATCAACACCTCTCAAACAATTTCAACAAAACCTCAACATTACAATCTCTATGAAATTATGATTTTTTTTGCAGGACTAATGTATTTGATGGCATTGGTTTTGGTTCTTATAAGCTGGCCACTAAGTATGTACACCTGTGGTGGTATTGCCTTGCAATTGAACCAGAGAAGGGGTAACAAAATTGCACCTTTCCTACAAAACATGCAGCTCAAAGTGCTTTATATTTATTAACCGTACACTCATTGAGTTTAAATGAATACAGGTACATTTAAAGTTCTCAGTGTAGCAGAGAAAGCAAGCTATTTAAAATAAATAACTATTAATAAATATGCTAATAATAACTATTAAAAAAGGTAAATAGTATTTGGGGTGGTGCTTAACATAGACACTCTATGAAATTCCTATGTGGGAAGCTTTTATCTTTTTATGGTCCAGAGTTAGCCCAGGTATGTTTGGGCCCAGCCACACACGGCAATATAGTAAAGTGTACAGTCTGTCATGCTGACTGCAGATAGGCAGGTTGGCAGTTAAATCACCTGCCTCCTGGGCTGGCTTGTAAAGTGTTTCCCTGCTTTATATCTGTAGCTGTTGATCCCAGCTCTCTTGTTGTGATTATCAGCAATTAAGTAGCTTTAATGGTAGGTTGCCGCTTTTCCCCAAGAATGTTAGACATACTGTATGATTAATTTTTATGCTGTCCTTTATGTGTCTGCAACCTACAAACCTCATAATACACTTAAACTAAACTAATTAGATGATTTACATTACATTCCATTTCATTAGTGCTGTGCCTCAAAATGATATGCAGCTCTATGTTCAAAATAAGACATTAAATTAGTTTATTTTACGAAGTTTACTAAATTTCCAACCAAATGGGGACTGTTGGTATAGAGTGAACTACTGTAGTATTTTACTGGGATGAAGTATCTCTATTCGATGGCAGCTTTGGATACAATGCCTGACCAACATTAGTCACTGAAGTGCACTGTGCTGTATATACTCGGTTGTACTCCTAACCTAAATCTAATACAATCTAAAATGGTCTCTCTTGCAAATGAGAATCTCAATGAGACTGCCTGCCTGATTTAAAATAAATTAAAAACATTTTCTAATGTTCAATTTTTAGAGGTGTTGATTCAACCTTTAGGCTTAGAGTTATTTTTGGAGATTGTAGTTTGTGGTGCTGTTGAATTGTAGTGCATTACACTGAGAGGCCTTTTTAATATTTAGTCTACCCTCACTGATATAAGTTGGATGGACAAAGTATTAGAAATGCATTTAACCTTTTTATAAAGGTGTTTTTTTTAAGTGCAGTTGTAATAGGCTGCATTAGTTTTGCCTAGTTGTACCAAATAAACTGACCGCTGAGTATAGCTTGACATGAAAACCAGTTCAAGGTACAATATTCAGGGTTCGTACAAAGTCTGAAAGTTAAGAAAATGCTTAATTTATTTACAGTTATGCTTTATTCCAGTAGGGCTTTATTTTCAACTCCATGTGGTGTTTCATCTAGACGATCACTCATGCAAACCAAAAATCTTTTTTAATATATGAAATGAAACCATCCTATCATTTGTTTGTCTGCTGGCGTCTCACACCAGACGCGGAGTGAAGCCTAACCCTAGACGATAAACTAAAATCATTTTAATGAGTTGCTATGAGCACTAACCTTGTCTAATGTAAATATGTAGATATTTTATTTTGTAAATATTTTTTTGGGATAATTTGATCATTTTGTTCACATTATTGTTTTTGTTGTTTGGACAGATATTGCTGTACTCACTGTTATATGTATACATGTAAACAGCTTTTTAAATGATTTAAAGTCTGTCTGTTCTTTAACATCATTAAAGATGGAAAAAAAAGTTCTGTATGTGTTCACTCGTCATTCATATCTAGCACAAGTCCTCTGTTGGTAACTTACTCTGAAAATTAAAAAGCATTAAATGATCGTGATCAAAACATACAATCAAAGTTCATATAAACAGCGGGTAAAAAAAACACCTAACTTTGAATATAAGTTCTGTAAACTTTATTTTTCACAATTGCATTTATAGTAACAACTTTGATGTGATGATAAAGGCTTTGAGAGTCTGGATTTTTTTTTGAAATTGTTTGAATTTTACACTTTAATAAGCTGTATGAACCCTTAATAATTCATTAATTGGACATTTTCACCAAGTACCTGTTTTGATCAACGACATCCTTTCTGTAGCCGATTTATTTCCATACTAATGAGGTTGCATTTATTTTTTGCACTCAAATCTTCCTTTTCCTCGCTAATTTTCAGGTTGTGGTCGATGACTAGCTGGGCCTGTTTGGTTGTTTGATAAATTGACCAGGAATGATTGTGATTAGTGGTCCACTGTGCATGCAGAGCCTGCATGTGACCCACTAGCAACAGATTCTACTTGTAGATTAGTCATGGAAAATTAGAACTGTGCGAGTTTTCCTTTCTAACAAGTAGCAAAAAAGTTGTAGCATAAGGTGTTTGAGTTCATTTGCCTTATTTGACATTGTACATCCTGCGATGTGACTATATGGCGCATGCGCACATTGCGATGTTGATGCTGAAACGATATATTGTGCAGCCCTGCTAGATATTTACATGAGATGACAGTGCTTACTTTATTCATTCATGTAGGACTAATGTGTCTGGATTTATAGAAACAGCAACACTGACTCTGAAATGTAATCCTAAACCATTTTGGGATAACATGACCTATTTGCTTTACTACATATTTTGTCTTCTCCTTCTTCAATAGGGTTATAGAACATGGATCAAAGCTTGTCTTTGTTTGAGAGTACAGTTTAAGATGGCACGAGGACATGAAAAAAGTTCAGTGCATGAGTTATAGTGATATAGTTACTAAGATTAGTCTGACTTGCTGCATCCCTCTGACTGCATTTATGTTGTTACAACAGGGTTGTATGCTTACAACTAGACTCCTTGCCAGTTTATTAGATACACCTAAACTTGCACAATTATCATTCTGTGAGCAATCTTTTTCTGATTTTATGTTGTACATGGCATGAGTATGCAAACGGAAAAAGTGAGAATAGTTGGTTACCTGGCTCTACCAGCTCGCTGTGGCTGCTACTGACTATTCCATTACTCAATTGCCGCAATAAAAAAAAAAAAAAAGAAAAGTCCAAAACGCCCATTGTCTATTGTAGATGATACTGGTCAGTGTCAAGCTCACTGAACAAAAACATTGTATTTCCTGAGACTTCTTCACAATAAAAGTAAACTTGCGTTACATAGTGAATTAACAGACATTTATTTAAATGAACATCTTCAAGATTATGATTTTTAAACTGGTCAGAACCCATCAAACACTTTCGTTGATAAATGTATTCCCCCAGTATGCCATTGTTTTGCATATGACGGTTTTATTTCTCTCTGGACAGGCTGTGGTGGAATGAGCAGTGTGTGTGTGTTGAAGAGGAAAGCAGTGCTCTGGCAGGATTCATTCAGCCCCCACCATAGAACTACATCTCCCAGCATGCCCGTGGTGCTGAGCAGCGGAGGACATGCCCCTCCAACTGGGCAGACTCCTCAGGCCACACCCCCCAGCCAGCAGGTAAAGACCACCACCATGACAGCTTAACATATTTCATTCATTAATAGACAAACATCTGTTGGTCTTTTAGTACTGTAGACATTCAAGTTCCATTCATAAATGGAGCATTTTGTATTCTCCCTCTCATGCTAGCTCTACCTCCTTATCATGTTAGCCTAGTGAAATAAAATATATTGTCATGGTAAGAGTCTGTGAAAAGTTAAATGTCTATTTATTAACTTTGTTAATTAACTATTAGCAACTATACTTGTCATTTTCTACAGATCACAACAATAGCAACTCATAGCATCATCGGTATGGCAACTGCTAATCATAAGGTAGAGCTGGAAGAGCCTGTAAAAGTTGTAATTCAGATGGGACCTGTGTTGACATTGTTTAACTGAATATGGGCAACATTACGTGTCTGGACGTATATCAAACAAGCTTAAGCTGTTCAAAGTCATCCGCTTGGGCTGTGGTCGTTTATGGTGGTTATTTGTCATTAATAAATTGAAAGAAAAAAACGAATAGATAAATGAATGAAAATTGTTATTTGCAGCTTTAGTTGGGTTAGAGCATTACCCAGTAGTCATTGCTCTGTTTGAAATCTTCTGTCTAGTGGTGATGTTATGTAGGAAGGCTATTAGTCTTTCATAGTTGCTGCTTGTCAGACAGGCTAGCTGTGTTATAAAATATGTAATAAAGATTATCTGCAGTGTACTCTGAAATGCTATAAGGTGGAACAATTCCATGTCTCAGATTCAGTGAACCGTAAAGTGTCAGCGTAAAATGTTACTTCCTAAAAACGGAGTTTTGAAGTTTTCATGACTAATCCAGGAAAAAACAGTCTAGTCCATCTGATGAGTAGCAATTTAGTCTGAATTGAATGGCGTCTTGGCAACTTGCTCTGCTGCACACTTTGCGTGTACAGCGAATGACCGAGCCCATCTGTTTCCAGAACATGTTGACTGAGTTTTGATGACGGGGTGTGTTGTGGAGAACTTCTGTTTACCCTCAAAATGAGTAAGAGAGGAAGTCAATTTAGTTTCTGCAGTGAAATGAAAAGCTGCCTCTTATTTGGACGTATTTAGGTTTTAGAAGAGAGGATTTGGCCTAAATACCTTAACCAATGGTGCTGTTTTGATGACAACGATGAATCTTTGAATATGCATAACGACAAATTTGGCCTTCTTAATATGTGGTTTATGGTGATGTGAGATTATCAGATTATTTCCACCTTGGAATTGAATGTCTTTATTTTCATAACGCCAGTAGATTACTGATATTTTATAACTACTATCATCGTGGATCATTCTCTAAGAGACTAAAGAATGGGCTTTTTTTTTTTAAAAATTGTATAGCAGCACAGATACTTTAGAGTAGTCTTGCTCAAAACATTACATAATTGGATTTTATTAGGTTGTTGGTATTTGATTTTTGCCCTTTTCTTCCATGATATTTACTATACATTGTACTTGTATTTGGCTATTCAATTGCATTATATTGATGGTCATTTGTATGTTCCACGTGTATTTGAGTGTAGGCATGTTTTACTTTTTTTATTTTTATTTTTATAACAAAAACCAGGCTGCATGTCTACAATTGTCTGCTTGCTTCTGTTGTCAGTAATTTCAGGATAATGTGCATGTCTGTGTGTGCGTGTCTCAGGGTGTGGCAGGTGCTGGACGTTCCCAGGATGATGCCATGGTAGACTATTTCTTCCAGAGGCAGCACGGTGAACAGCCCGGCAAACACCGCTGGCCCACTGGAGACAACATCCATGACAGCCAGGTGTGTGTGTGTGTGTGTTGCACAATTGGTAACATAGTATTTCAGCGCTGCTGCTGCCTTTGTATTATGTCATATGTACTACTGTTTGCTCGTACAAAGTTCACTGAAACATTTCTACACAGAACTTTATTCGTGCGCAACATAAAATCTTGCCTGAGACGTATTGAAATAAAATAATTCTCCGTACGCAAAATACCATCCTTGCTAACATGGAGTGTGTGGGGGGGTTGAGGAAAAAGGTCTTTCCTAGTTTCAGTTTTGAGTTTCAATATTGGTGGCAGCAAAACAAATTATTGTCGTTTTAATAAAGAGGTCAGGCAATAGTTGGCCTTTGTCCATCATTCTGCACACAGCATGAGTCTGCAAACAAAGAAAGTGGAAGTAGTCGGTTTAAGGTTTTCCAGCCTGTCGCCTGCAAACTATTAAAAAAAAAAATGACCATATTTTTGATTAGCGATAGCAGTCAGTCTCAAGCTCGCTGACAAACGCGTTGCATTTACTGTGACTACTTCATAATAAATGCCAACAAGTGTTTCACCAGTTAAATGCTTTTGTGAAGCAGTAGGAAATGTTCGGTTTGCAATACACAAACATAATTCAGCATTTTTTTCAGGGAATGTTGCCACAGAAACCCAGTTCGTAAAACTGCAAATGTATAAATACCGCAATACTTTAATCTGTGAGCAATATGCTGAATCCCCATTATGTAACCACATTCGGCGACAGATTGTGACTTTACAGACATTTATTCAAATGAAAATCTGCGAGATTATTACTTTAAAAACGTGTAACTTTAGCGTTACCTACTCTGATGTTCTTGCTATTTAACTTTTGTTATTAACGCTGGGTTTATGTTTATACTTTGGTTGAGTATGTGAGACATAACTGGGCTCTCTGTCTACAGGTGCGGTCCATGGATGAGCTGAACCACGACTTCCAGGCTCTGGCTCTGGAGGGACGCGCCATGGGAGAGGTGAGACATTAGGTTTAATAGTCGGGGTCGTGTATTTACTAGAGAAGGTGACTTATGTGACCATGCGGCTTTAATACCTGTTCTGATGATGCATTTGGTCTGTGGTTACTCGTGGCATGTTGGGACAGTTTTCATATTTAAACTGAGTTTTAACTATGTAAACTCACTGGATTTGAATAGGTCAGGTGATGTATGTCAACACATGGCGTGAAAATGGCCGCCCCGTATTATCTGGCCGAACAAACGCATGATGGATTGCTCACAGAGTAAAACTTGAATAACAGGAAACCTAAGGAAAGAAATGGATCAGTGGCTCAGTGATTGGCCCTTGAGCCAAACGTAGTTTAGACTTGTGTTGGAATTGTTGTTCCCAAATAAAAAGCTCTGAAAGTTGAACTGGTCAGACTGGCTGTTGGCATTTATTAAACACAGTCTACACTCAGTAATTATGTTAATGTTGGACCAGTGCCTACCATTAGTTTTGGCTCGTTGATTATAGTGCTGATGTACGTTTGTTTGTATCTCATGGGTGAATATTATTTGGCTGCTATGGACTGTAATGCATCAAAGCAAAGACATGGCAGATGAGTTGACACGTTTCCAGATGGACTCTCCATTCAACCAAGAGTTTCCTGTTGCCAGAAGCTACTGACCACATTTATAGAAACAAGTTTGTATTTAAAACAAGAAAGTAGATGACTGTAATAGAAAGTGACATGGAGAGAAACTCAATGAGCTGCTGATAAGGTGCTAGAGTCTCCCAGAGTATGTCCAAACACTTTGAACTAGTTGAATCTATTCAAAATGTTTAACAAAAGGCTTTTTAATAATGAGCCGTAATTGTTTTATAGTGGCTCTCAGACACTGGCTTTAGTTTTGGTAGTGTGTTATTTATTTATTTTTATCCATTAACAATGGCCTGTGCTTGTTTGTTTGTGGTGCAGTCAGGGATCAAAATACCTCCAACAGATGTGCGTATTGCTGGAAATTGCAATGCAGCTTAACACAAAAATAAAAGCAAAAGACATTCTTATGGTTATCTTATGTTAAAGCAACATTTCTGCTCAAATGGCCAGTTATACAAATGAATCGTGAGTGCGTGCGTGCGTGTGTTATTTGGCCATTCTCCCATGTGCTTGCAACCATTTTTACCTTGTCATTTTTCTTTTCTTTTTTTTTTCTCTCGCCTGTTTCTCCTCTGTTTTCCTGCGTCTTTGTAGCAGCTGCTAACTGGTAAGAAGTTCTGGGAGACGGATGACTCTGGGAAGGATGGACCAAAAGGGATCTTTCTGGACCAGTGGAGGGACAGTGCATGGGGTGCCTCAGGTATATAACAGTCCGGCTTACGCTTGTGATACGGAGGCAAACAGGCTGTTAATGATGCCTGATCACTTGGGAAACATGGCAGTTTTGTTTCACAAGCACATCAAGAAACCACTAGAACAATCACCGTCTGGTGTTGGAAAACATATTTAGATTCCTCCTGGAATCAAAAGCTGATGTCAAAGTGAAATCACACTTATGTTCTTTCAGATGCTGATGATGACATTTGAAATTTCTCATCAACACAAGTTATTTCTGTAGGCATGATGACTAAATAAATATCTCTGCATTTCAGAAGCAGTCTGGCTTGTGTATCACTTTCTCTAGTGAAATGCTTCCGGTAGTTTTAACTTAAAATCGTGTGCTGGATGGCACATTTCATGAGTCATTACCAGACGGTCATGTTTGAAAAAAACCTTCAATATATTAAAAACCTGCAACTAACTATTACTTTCATTAGCAATTAACAGTCTTTTGAAATAGCAGAAAAAAAGGGAAAACGTTCATCTTAGTTTTTCAGTCGTTAAATGCTTTGTTTTTTCAATCCAAAACAAAGATATTCAGTTTAGTATGACATAAAACAGAGAAAAGAAGGAAATCTTCGTATTTGAGAGGCTGAAAACTGCATTTTCTGCCAGTTTCTTTTCATCAAAAATGACTTGCTAGTTTATCAAAAATAGTTTGCGATTCTTTTTCTGTTATTTGACTAACGTTTAATGGTGCCTATATGTTGTAAGACATGGCTTTTTATGGCTGAACAGTTTGTGGAGTAATTGTTGCTATACCACGTGCATTAATGTTATCTAACAGGCCCTCTTCCTCTGATGTTAGATCACTCCGTGTCTCAGCCAATCATGGTGTCGCGTCGGCCAGGGCAAGGTTTCCATGGCGGTGGTGAAGTCGGGGTGGGCTCGGTGATGTCACCGCGCTCAGAGAGTGGAGGGCTGGGAGTCAGCATGGTGGAGTACGTCCTCTCCTCCTCACCCGCTGACAAACTGGACTCCTGTCTCCGAAAAGGACCTTACGTAAGTCTTTAAGTGTGTTTATCTATTTCATATTCACGTCTCCTTTTTGTAATACATTTTTTCTCTTCTGCGTCCCTTTTTTTCTAATCGCAACCATGTTGATTTTTCATGAAGCTACTTCAGCATCACACCGCCGATAACCTCAACACCCATCTGTCGTTTTTCTCTCACCGTTTGTCAGATTGTCAAATAAGGACAGGGCTTTCACCTCGTCCTTGTAGGTCTGTCCTTCCACTATGTACCTTTTTTTTTTTTTTGCCATCTGCCGCTGTCAGATTATCAGCACCTCCTATATTTCACTTTTTCATGATCAGTTATATTTCTTGTCTCCCCATCACACAGGGGCAGAGAGATGGAGAGGTGGAGGAGGAGAAGAGGGAGAAGCCAAAGGCAACATTTGAAGGAGAGAAACTGAAAGAGTTGACAGAAGTTGAAGTGGATGTCATCAACGACGTCATCAACCCCAATGGGCTGCCCGTGCAGAATGGCCTTGACATTGATGTCAAAGAGTTTTGGTACGACTCAGCGTGTCAGGCACACACTTTGCACTCAAAACCTCAAATGCGTGTTGCTCTACAAACAGCCTTTTAGATGTAAACTGAACTTCTCCTACTTTCTCACCCCTACAGTCGTCCCCCAGGCAACATGCCAGTCCCTGGTCCCGAGGGTGACCTGCTTGGAGGCCCCGGGGGTGTAGGGGCTGATGGCATGAACCCCCTAGGAGGTGGTGGAGGCCCCAAACCTCCTGAGGACTTCTCTGGCGTGGAACAAGGTGGCGTCACCATGGACCAAATGGAGTCAGTGATGGAGCCGCTTCAGTTTGACTACAACTCCCAGATGCCCATGGACTCTGCGCCCACCGTGGGCTTATTCGATTACGCCAACCAGCAGCAGGTAAAAGCAACAGGCAGAGAGTATTATATTATATTATATTATATTATATGGTTATTATCGGAAACTAAAATGAAAAAAATCAGTAAAAAATATGACCATAAATAAAAACAATATCCTTTAAGAAAAACTAAACTGGAACGATATTGTCTGGTAAAAAACGAGTACATTTTTATTTTTATTTTTTGCTATAATAAATCACTACCGAAAAAAGGAGAAGATATGAATTTCTGCCAACAGGACATTGAACCACAGAAATTGAACTGACTTGAAATTCCAGGCGCAATTGCTTCACAATTAATCCCTGTTGTTGTTCACATGCAGTCTAGTCTTATAGAATGAAATGATAAGAACATGATTTAAATCTTTATAGTAGATGAAATTTCAAGATTAAATCCAATGGCATTCATTCAGCTCTGGTGTAATGTTTAACAACTTAGGGTCAGGATGAAATTGAAAGTGTGGTAGTGAAAGATTACTCAAGGTGATTCCTAAATCAAAAGATAAGTAAAGTAAACAAGGCCGTTCCTACACAGTTCTCTAAACGTGTATTTTGTATGTATATGTAGCTTCATATGTCTGAGACATTATACCTGGCCAAACAAAAAATGACTGTAAAACTTAATATAAAAAAACTAAAACTTTCTGAAAAACTAAACTAAAATTTGCAAACGCAAATAAGCAATTAAAAAGTCCAGACTAAAATAGGATAACTATTATAACCTTGGTGTATATAAACATTTGTCCTTGACTCTGGATGAGATTAAGATGGGATGCACCTGTTGTGTTGTTTGCAGTTGTTTCAGAGAAACAACGCCCTAGCAGTGCAGCAGTTAACAGCAGCCCAGCAACAGCAGTACGCCTTGGCAGCAGCACAGCAGCCTCACATTGGTAAGTGTGTGTGTGTGTGTGTGTGTGTGTGTGTGTGTGTGTGTGTGTGTG